>MU119633.1:0-35961 GCA_014904845.1 Acephala macrosclerotiorum | reverse complement strand
TTATACAATAATCGTTTTTTCGTATATTTTATTATAATTATAAATAAATATTTTTATCGATTTATAATCAATTTCTTTGAATTTTTTTTTTTTTTTTTTACAATAATCGTTTTTTCGTATATTTTATTATAATTATAAATAAATATTTTTATCGATTTATAATCAATTTCTTTGAAAATTCGTTTTTTAATATATATTAAAAAAAAATTTATAAATTCGCGTTTTTAATATTATTTATTTAATTTAATTTATTTAATTAATTTTTTAAATATTCGATTAAATAAATTTATATATATTTTTATTATTAAAAGTTTTTTTATAAATTGATCGATAATTTTATATAAAAATTTTATATTTACTCGATAATATTTTTAATTGTATTTACGAAATTCCTTTTTTAAAATATTATAAAAAAAAATTTTTAAATAATTATTAATATTATATTTTAATATAAATCGAATTTATTTTTTGTAAATCGAATTAATATATTGTAAAAATTGTATTTTTTTGATTTTTAAAATAATTTTATAGTTTTTATATATATTATTGTATTATTTTAAAAAAATCGTAATATTATTTTTTTTAAATTAAAATATTTTAAAAATTTTAAAAAAAAATATTTATAATTTTAATATAAATATATATTTTTAAAAAATTGTTTTTATTATTTATAGAAAATTTCTTAAAAAAAATCGATAATATAATTAAAATAAAAATATTTTTTATTAAGAAAAATAAATTTTAATACGAATAATTTACTAATTTTAATTTTTAAATTAAAAATTAATTTAATAATTTAAAAATACGAGTTTTTAAATTATTGTTTTTAAATTATTATTTTTAAATAAAATTCGTTTTAAAAATTGATTTCTATTTATATTGTTTTTTTGTAGAATTTTTTTTATTTCAATTTTTATTCGAAATTTTATTTGTTTATTTGTTTTAATAAAATATATTTTTTAAATAAGTATTTTTTTAATCGATTTTTTTCGATTAAAATTTTTTGTTTTAATTTTTTTTGTATCATTTTTTGAAATTCGAAATTTATTTTAATTTTATTATTTTAATTTAAAAACGATTATAAACGATTTACGAATTGCGATTTTTAAAAAAATTAAAATTAAAATATAAAATAATAAAATAATGCCGTTTTTTAATACTATAATTTCTTTTTTTTTTATATTAAAACTTTTTTTTTTATATTTCAATTTTTTTTAAAAATAAAATTAATTATTATAAATAATTATTTTAATTTTTTTTTTTTTTTTTATATTCGTTTTAATATTAATTATTTCAAGTAATTTAATATATAATTTTTATAAATTAATATTTTTTACAATTTCGCAATCTCGTAATTAAATTATTTAATTTCGAATAATACAATTAAAACAAAAATTTTTATTAATTGATTTTTAATTTTTAATTTTTAATAATTTGAATTTCTTTTTAATAATAATAAAAAACAAAATATATAAATCGCATATAAATAGTTTTCAATGAAATTTATTAAAATAATTCATTTTTCGACGTCGCTTTACTAATATAAAAAAATAATAAAATACAAAGTAAAAAAATTTAATCGTAAATTAATTCGTTTTAATCAATAAATTAAATTTATTCGAAGTAATTCGTAATTCGTAAATCAATCAATTAATTAATCAAAGTAAAAATAAAAAAAATTGTTTTTTTAGTTTATAGTAAACGAAAACTCTTTATGTACTAAAAAACACGTAATTAATACTACTTTCAAAATTAGTTATTTACAAGGATTTTTAAAGAAAAAGTATATAGTTTTACTATACCAATTATAGTACTATTTAAACGAGTTTTTTAATACGAGAAAAAGAGTTTTTAAATACTAAAAATCTAAAAAAATTAAATAGTTTTAATTTGCGCAAATAATATATAATTTTTTTATTATTCTAATTATAAATTCTAAATATAAACGCGTTTTTTCTTTTATTACGAAACAGACTATACAAAAGAGTACTAGTTTAATAATAGAACTGCTATAGTACTAAGAGTGTTTAAATAATTAGTAGAGAAAAAAAGCAATTCAAATAAAACGAACGTTTAAAGTAGTTTTATTAGACTTTAATAAAAAATAATAATATATCTTCATTTTTACTCGAACTAATCAGTAACTAATTAGCAAATCATTTAAGCCATTTAGCGGTCTCTTTTATTATCAGCCATTCAGTTGTTTATTTTGCTCGAATGATTAAAAGCTGACTGGCTTAATGACCACTCTGGTTTGGAGTATAGATGCATTAGGAAATAGCGAGAGTGAACAACATGGTCTGACAGATGTTAAGGCATATTTTTGTAGTATAGATGAATTGAATGTTGAACATACAGAAAGTGGACTACGCGTTGTGGAGAAGCTTGAGTAATCATTTGGAAATTTTACTGACTTCATCTCCCCAAAGCTTGTAGACAGCAGGCATATCTGATAATTGAATGACTGACCTTGTCCTCATAGACCTCATATCGCGATGTTTGTGTCTATGACTGATGATATTCTCATTATTGCATGCATACTTGCTCGTTAATTCGCCATGTTACTACAACATAGCTCCTTCCACATCATTCCTCCAACTCTAACTCCTTATCTCCAGAATCCTGTCGAGTCAAACAATATAGATTTTGCCCGGCGTTCAAACATTCATATTTGAGCGCCGCAACATAATGTTCTCGTAGCTTGGCTGATCAAAAACATGGAAGCAATTGGTACTTCCAATCTGCTGTCCAGTTTTCGCAAGGCCAATGGTTTAAAAAGGAACATTGCCACCCTTCAGCTATAGCCAAAATCAGAACTTGCGGGAGAGTCAAGGTCCCAGAAGCTTTCAAAAAGCATCGCACTGAAAGACTCGTCGTGGTCTCCGTCTTCGATTCAAGCGAGAAGAGCCTTAAACACCGCTTCATCTTACATTGATACCTCAGGAGGCGACATGCTGATGACGATTCCACCCTCTATTTTCGAAATAATAACCCAAACGGTGTGAATGTGAATGAATGAGTCGGCGTTTTCAGTCTCCCAGCTTTGACAGAACAGTCCTCATCAGATGCACATGACATGGGTGTGATCAAAAGATCAACAGCCTCACGTTCGACAGGTTTAGCCTTCCAAAATCTAGAAGCGCCAGGTAAAGCTTACTAATTAGTGAGAGGCAAAGATCCAACAACAAGAAAAAGAAGAAAAAAATAGCAAAAAATAGTAGCCGTCCAGGTTTTACCCTGTCTGACTGAGCGGCTTCCGGCCTCATAAGGACTTACTACCCAGGGAACGCCTGAAAGTTGCCTCGAAATGTCACTTGTTCCCTCCTGTCTTTGCTCCAAGCCACTCCCCGTTTTACACGGTAAATGACAGTCCCACAAGCCCGTTAAGGTGTAAGCATCGCTAGTTTCAGGAGGTTTTGATGAACAGTGTGTCATTTTTGAGTAATAATAACTCATAAGAATGTTTTTTTGTTTTCCATAAATGAAAGCTAAGCTTCCGAGGATAATAATAGAGTGCCGAACAATAATACAATTTAAATTTATATACCACTTTACAAGCGAGCTCAGTACTTCCTGATTCGGCAGGTGGATCCATTTCGTCCAACCAACGATATCTACTGCATTTTACGCGCAAAATATCTTCATGACTGACTGGCAATGCAACTCGTACTTTTTTTTCAATAGGTTCCAGCAAAACTCGAGCGAGGCTGCAGTGCAGGACCCGCAGCTCAAAAAATAGATCATCCTGAGTCTCCTTTGTCCACCATCCTGCTCCGCAACGCGCAGGGAAGCATTGCAGCCAAAATCGGAGTGCGCCTTATCGATCCTCTATTTCCTGGTGATACGACTTGAATTATCAGATTTTGGTCCTCGCTCTCAAGGTTTGCAGCTGATCAAAGCTGACGTTGCAAGGCGTGCATGAACAACGAAGGGCCAAAAACCAATGGCGTAGGCAAACAAACCTCTACGGGATACAATGGTTTCTAATACAGACTCTGTGGCAGATTGATGAGAACGGTAACAGCATGGCAAAAAATTACACGATCTCATTTCTCCTATGTCGCGATTTACTTTACTGATGCTGGATGGCGGCAGGACGAGCACCGACTACGCATGCAAATGAAAGAACGCAAATCAGTATCAGCAACGAGCACGGCAGAGTATAATAGTAATGCAATGGAGGGCCGAGTATGATTTACCTGCAATGGCCATAAGCTGGGCTCGAAGACCACAGCTCTCTGGCGAAGCAACTACGCCAGGACATGTAAAAGGAGGGAGCCCAGGAACCATGAGCTCCTTGAACCCAGTACTACATTTAATCATTCCATTTTCAACTATTCTACGGGATGTCTACAGTCTACAACAATACACACAGCAGTTCCTTCCTCTCCTCCTATGCCACTTTTCGACGCTCTGATCCACCACAGGAATTGGTGTCGTATCCCATTTCACGGGCCAAGCTCCTCCAGCTGCCGCCGACATCCCCCGTCGCCCTCGACGACATCTATGTCGAGGATAGAAAGAAGTGTAGACACTCAAGTCGGCTCTAGATGGTAATTCAAAATTCAGAAAACTGATATTTGGGCAATGCTCTAGAGATTACTTTGTATCTTGAATTTTTAGACATAGATTTCCCATTGCGCCCAAATGACCGGGAAGAAACGAACTCCATACATGTTCACCTGTCTTACCCCCCACCCTCCTATTACGATCCATGCACAATCTTTCACCTCTTAAGTCACAATCTTTCCCCCCTTCTTCTTACCCGCTTCAAAAGATCCAACCTCTGCTCCAATTCTGCTATCTGCTCCTGCACAAGCTGTATTTCCACCTCACAATCTCCGAATTCGTCGACAATATCCTCGTCCAGATACTCTTCATGGCTTTCCTCGGCCTGGTTTACTACGGTTGCATCACTGCTTTCCTCTTCGCCGCTCACATCCCCACCGTCGTCATCCCCTCTCTCTCCACTGTCATTCTCAACTTTCTCGCCCTCAACTGACCCTGTCTCGGTTTTCTGCAGCAGTCTCTGAGAGTTGTCCATCCGCCGTTGCCACACCTCCCTGGCGTCATCATCTCTCCCAAGCGACAGATAGCACCTCTCTAACTTTTCAAGCGCAAGAGCGTCCCTCTCGTCCACAATTTCATGGCTGAGGAAATCTTCCAGATAACCTATCGCCTGGTGGTAGTCCGCTTTTTCTTGGCAGAATGTACCTAGGGTGTGCCTCAAATCTTTCCATGTGATAAACAAGTTTCCCTCTAACTTCCCTCCAGCTTTCACTCTCCTTTGGTCAACTCTGAGAAGCAACTCCTTTGCTACCTTCTCTGCTTCATCTGCCATCGATGTGGCAGATTGTAACACATAAAGTGTCAACCCGAGAAGCTCAAGGGTGTAATCGCCATCCGGCCCACCATCTGGCCCCTTCTCCTCTTGTGTTATTTTTATCACACTCCGGATATCATTTACCACGGCCTGGGTCTCGTTGGTTGATCTGCAGTCGAGATATACAACATAATCGCCCCAGAGTGAAAGGTAAGTGAGATTGAAGGCACCAAGTTCCTCCTTCACATGTGCGATACATCTGCGATAGGCCGTGAAGACGACTTCCTCGAGCTGACCTGGTTCCTTCATCCATATCCTTTGAAAGTTGAAAAGCACCTGCACAAATGGATGCTCGCGGCTGAACTGGTCTACAGCTAGTTTCAAGGCCAGTGAAAGAAACTCCCTAGCCCAGTCCGACCGTTGGTCTCGAACCATACGCAGGAGGGATACCCAGATTACTGGTAGGGAGAATAGTCCGCAGTCGGCGCCTTCTCCGACCCCAACAACCTTTTCCAATGTGCGAAGAGCTTTCTGGAAGCCTATGCATCCCACTGCGGGACTTAGTGACTTATAATTTCGGAGGCTGGCTGCGACGCCAACCAGGAGGTCATCATGAATGTCTTCCTCGACTTCACGCTGTTTTTCGACTTTCCATTTCTTTTGAGCCGGGTAGCTGATGTACAGATCCTTAACTTTGGCGAGAATGGTGCTCAGGAGTCCATCAAATTCGGTGTTGCTCATGGGAGCTGGGATCCCCATGCTGAAGTGTGTCGGGCCGGAGTGTGTGTAGGGGAGGTGCGGAGGGGTGAAGATAGCCATAGTGGTACCGCTTGAACTGGTTGATTGCGAGGTTTCCTCGTGTGATGTGCTTGGGTTGAAGTGTGGAGAGGTAAATTGTGTAGGGTAGAGGTGTGAAGGGGCAAAGTGTGTATTGTTAGAGTGCGTAGAGTTGGAGTATTGGGAGTGTATATAGGCGAGGTGTTGAGGGTTGGAGGCAGCCATAGTGGTGCCACGTGAGCTATTTGATTGGGAGTTTTCCTCGCGCAATGTGCTTAAACCTTTTCCTCGAGTCCGCTTCCCTGGTATACCAATGGGAGGTTCCCCACCCGAGTTTCCACAGTCTTTGTCGCGTTCATACGTTTTCCAACCCCAATCTTTGATCTTCCGTTTGTACGTCGATGCTCTGTAGATTTATGCAATGTCAATATAATATTCTCAGGGAAAAGAAAAGGAGAGTAACTGACCCAGCGTGAAACCCTTTCCTGGCCATTTCTGCTCTCGTAGCCGCCAAAGTGTAGTTATTATCGACATAGAAGCTATGTATCTCCGGTTTCTGCTTCTGCCATTGTTCTGAGCTAAGCCTAGAATTTTTGCGAGCATCTTCCGTTACATGCGTGACGCATTCCGGCTCGTCCCGACCCTTTTTGGCGAGGATTGTATTGCCCTGGAGGCGTTGAAATTCGATATTGCTGTTAGCTACCTGGAAGGGAGGAGGAAATAGGGTTTTGATTTGCTCCACAGCTGCTTCACCTCTGGGTATATTGGCATCAGTGTAACCTCTAGAAACACTCCCATTGGCCACGAGACTGTTGATATGGTTCGGGGATGTTCGAGCGGTCCCATCCCCCCCAGCTGCCGCTTGCATCGTAAAAATGTCCTCGAAGTTGACAGTATCCTCGGGATTCCAGAGACCATTTTCTGCTTGCATCATGTAGGAATTGGTGAAAATGGGGATATCATCCTCAGGATCCCAAAGACCATTTGCTGGTTGCATCCAGGAATTATCCTCACGATCTCCCGTTCCTTGACCGGCAGGTGGGGCCATGTCTGGGCTCGGGAGCAAAGATTCTGCGTCGAGTGTATGATCAAAGTATACAACACAGACACTTTGGAAGGGGTCGGGCAGTGACGCAGCAGTGAAGTACACAGAATGGAGGACAATTGAAGATTCTCTGGTCAGAAATAACAAGTCAAATCAACGTGAGGTTGGGGACATTTTTGTACCTGGGGGCTTAGCGAAGGGAAGCTGAGATGCACACGATGCCAATCGAATCGGTGGGCGAAAGCGGTCTAGCGGCGGCATCCTATCGAACGATCGTACTTTCGCCGGGATTGCGACACTTTCGCTTCAAAGTGCCATCGCGTAACTGTGTGGAGGGAAATGTTGCCGATTGGTAGTACATTACGGCACAGCACACAGACATGCTGTGCCGTAGTATATGCTTGCAGACGTTGCAGTTTGCCATCGCATCTCACTCAGAACGCTTATTTTCCGACCGACGCACTTTGGCCCCGATCTTTGAACCAGAGAATATCTCCCCCCAATAACCAGTGACGCATCCAATTGAGTGCTCTTTACTTCGTATGTGCTAACATATCGTTCTTTCGATAGAACCTACCAACATTCGAACTAGGCAGTCATTGAAGGGAAGTAGCGTACCTTCGGAAGAGCCCTAAAAAGTTCACTACTAGCCTTTCAGCACGGAGTCCTTTCAGGGCTGTACTCATAATGTCCTGCGAGTGTCCGGGCCTCACCTGTCCCCCTCTTAAGCGAGATGACATAATCACGAAGGCTCAATGCAGTCATTAGAGCGAAGTATCGTTCCTCGGAAGAGCCTTGCAAAGTTCAAAGCATTTCGGTGTGGAGTACTTTCGTTGTTACTGCAATGCGAGATGTACAGTACAGTGCTACTTGCATACCTTTCGTCTTCAAGCGAGCCGTCCAAAACACGTCAAAGAATGGACTTTTGTAAGACTGCCGTAGTAAAGTCTCGCTTTTGCTTATTTAGCAATTAGTTGCAAGTCTAGTATGACGATGAATCCCAAAGTTGAAACACGAGCAAGTTGAAAGTTCAATTCGGAAGGATGACAATTGGGATTCATGAGCAAACTGTAAATAAATGCTTCCTTTCTCTTCCGCCTCTGCAATTTCTCAGATCCGTAATCTTCTTGCCCATATCCATGTCGCTGGAGCTTAAAGTCAAATATCTACCAAGCTTCGTTTCACGTAACCCCAACCTCATGGCACGCAAATCGCAACACAAACACCAAGGACCTAGCCCGACAGGAGGTCACTGCCCCTCCCAACGAGCATCAACGACAGGGAATGACTTAGGGGACACAATTGAAAAAGTAAAAACAATCGAACAACTTGTCGCACCAGTATTCAACTTCCCATTCACTGCAATCTACACATCGGAGCTCGAGATCTCAGATTCGGAAGACATGCTCGGCATTATCGCGGAAACTACAAATCAGACCACAGCACAAGATCGAAAATATCTCAACCACGAAAACCAAATTCAATACTCGTATGCCACCGTCACACGATCATGGCATCAAGAGTCCCAGATTCAGCCAGGACAATACAGTAGTCAAAACCGAACCCCATTTGCTGTGTGGGAAAATCAAGCCCCTGTCGAGGAGCCGTTCAATGATGTTGGAGAAGTGGCTTCCGAGTCTGTAGGGAGGCAGCAGGGTGAGGGTTTTGACGGGGAGCTTCGGCGCGGGAGAAGGCAGAAGCGGGGCGGCTTTTGAGTTACGATACAATGGGAACTTTTAAGGGAGGCTTTTGGTGAATGGTTATGGTTTACCGTATGGCGTTAAGGTCGAATGTCAGACTTTTACAGTCACAACGCGTTCCTCAAAAGCCATCTAAGAAGATTGGCTAAGATACCTGAATTGTGGCATTGTATAACGTTTTGAAATGTAAGAGTTCATCCACTTCCCACGTCTTTTGATCTCTAGCTTTGGCAATACATGAGACCTGATATGAAACTGGGGAACCCTACGATCGCGACTTTTATTCGAAGCATTATATTCTCTGCAACTTGTCCCCTTTCCTTCTTTTAATAAGAAGCTATTAAACTAGCCTAATAAACTCGTTTGTAGAGACTTAAGTCTCGACCTTAATAGTTTCGTATAAAAAGGATTCTTTTGGGTTTAGTCTCTTAGCCAGATCTTTATTACTCGCGAGCATCTCTCTTAGAACAATCAACTTGTCACTCTACAATTAACAAACTCTCCTCATAGTATCCCGTTGCTTAATGTGGTGACCGGTGATTAGGCTCTGGCGATTGGATGGAATTGAAAATTCCCTTAGACAAGTCTCCCACGAACCACCAATTTGAAGATCAGCAACGTCTACTAAGTTAGTGAGGCCGAGGTGTTTCTGCCTCGCCTAACCAATGCCCCGCCGTCAGTTGCTTTGTAAAGACTGCATTGTTGGTGAAAAGGACTACAAAAGGCCTATATACCCAGAGAGGGGTGGGGCCACCCCACCCCTTTAAAGGAGGCCGGTGGCACCGCTATGTGGTCACATGTCTCAACTGACACCCGCAACAGAATACGTATTTTTCAAGCAACGCCAACACGAAAAAACGGTTAGAGCAGACAAATTGGCAGGGATCTCGGTCGGAGGCAAAACCGGACCCGGCGTAGAGACAGGACGAGGAAAGTATAACCGGGCCTCAAGGGAGCCAAAATGAGCCCCTACGATGCTAAAATAGCTTTTTAATGCATGCTTAGGCTGTGGTTAGGGTTGCTAACCCACGGCTCAGGCTAAAGCAGCAACAGCTCAGGTCTAAAGATGGAAATAGAAAATGTTGATATCGGCATTTCGATGTGGAAAGAGCTGTTATAAAAGCAGCGATGCCGAATATCTTCTGTGCCCCCTAGAGAAGGCAGCAGATGAACAAAAAGCTGCAGTTCCAAGAAAGAAGAGACGCCACAATGCGTCAAACCCGTCAACAACCGTATCAAGCTGGCGCCATTCTACCAGACCTAAGAAGGGGAGATTGGTCACCGAGAGAGTGTGTGTGTGCTGCCAAGTTAAACATATGTACTCGTCAAAGGGTTCTTTGCCAAACGGAGCGGGGACTTTTTTCAAACAACAGTCCTCGTCTCAAGGTTATTGCTCAATGGATGAGGGAATGCTGTCAATAATAATACATTACCTCGGAGAAAGCCCCATCCCAGTTACTGGGACTCTCGAATGACTGCGACGTTGGTGCTCCGCAACCCGAAGCTGGCCGCTGTACCTGCAATGGGTGGCTTTGGGTGATCGCGTCTTCCGTGACCTTCTTCTCTCGAGGAAGCCGGGAGTTTGGTAGCTTATATCCCGAGCGGTTTGAAATACTTATAGGTAGCCTGTAAGCCTTGCAGGCACGGGAAGGAGACAAAACTTGACCAGTGACTTGGCGTCTTTGAGTCGAGGCTTGACTGTCCAAGGCGTGGATGTGGCAATGAAATCAGGAGAGCGTGTCTTAGGATGTCTGACTCTGGAATGAAACTGCTTTGGCGCTTGCTAGGGAAGGATGTTCGACATTGGATGGTTCCTTAAACCTGTAAACTATAGTCCTTGATGTCCGTCTTCGTGGTTTGAAATTCTCTTTCAAATCGCACAATCAGTGTCTGTTCTGACCTTCAAAGAATTACCTTACTTTTGAGCTGCGCAATGTCTGAACCTCCTTACCTAACTAGGACCCCCGATTCAAGGCAAAGTATTGTTCCAAAGACTCGATACCGTCACCCCACTCACCCACTTCCCTCCACTTGTATCATTCTTCACCGTATAACCTATCTCTCTCTTCCCATCGCTCGGAAACAACCAGAACCCATTACTATCGAAATTTGCTAACGCGCCAGCCGGGATATCAAGCCAAACCCAAGCTGCTACCCCCTTCGTCGCCTCCACTGAGAAATTCCTCGTCTGCTCATCATAACTCAACTGCAAGCCCGGATCTTGGAGCGCGACTTGAGAGAGATCTAGAGCGTGGAACACGTATTCGTGTTTGTATGTCTGTGTGGTGTTGGAGTTCGGTGGCGTTCCTGTTCCAGTGATATTGAGTTTGAGGATGGCGTTAGTGAGGTTGTAGGGGATAGAGTTTGTGTTTGCTTGGTATACCATCGTGGTGTTCAGCGCTCCGACTGTGAAGGGGATGTCGACGCGGGGTGCTAGGAGGGTACCGTCGTAGCTGTACCATGCTATTGATGCTGTGCCGCTTGCTTCGCTCCAGAGATCTGAGGTGACGTATGCTGTTAGGTCTCCTGTTGTGTAGTTCCAGTAGCTGGCGATGATAATGGGTTGGTAGATATCTTTCGCAACGTAGTGAAGGACTTTCCACCGACCATCATACTCAATTCCCGCCCAAGTAGGAGCCTGCCAGATATCCTCAAGTTGCCAGTACAGTGATCCTAGCTGGCGTTCGGGTAACCCCGATCCTCTCCTGTAATAAGTGATCTGGCTTCTGTAGAAATCCGCTTGGAAGATCTGCGTCGCAAGGCACCATGCTGAAAAATTGGCTGTGGGATCGGCATGATTCGGAGCCGGGTAATACCGCTGCACCGCAATTGTCATCTCGCCCATTCCTTTAGACGTGTTGAGGAAGTTATCTGTAAAGGGTCCACCGGCTGGGTAGTGATGGTTTCGTAGCATGATTGTGCTGCTGTTGAAATGCAAGTCTTCTGGAGCTACAGCTTGCTCCCACGTCTGTAGACTTGGCATGGAATGAAAGCCAAATTCGTTAGCGAATCGGCCTACAGGGTATGAGGAGAGGTTGAAAGCTACAGCAGAGTTATAGTTGTAGTGATCTGTGTCGCCGTAGATGGAGTCGCTGCTGCTTCGATTGTCGTAGCGTTCGATCATAGGGATTGGTAGGGAGAAGTTGAGAACAAGGTACCCATTTGTAGTGCTGGACGGAATGTACGAAATTGATTTTGTGTTGCTGTAGACGGAAGGCAAAAGGACGTCGAGGAATAGCTCCTCGTATTCTCTGCGCCATCGATCATTTCCTGGATCGTATGCTTCGGCTGTGGGCAATTCGAGATTCTCTAGCTCGTTGCCTCCGGCCCAAAGTGCGAGTGACGGATGATGGTTGACTCTTCGAACGTTGTAGTTCGCCTCTTCCCGGACATTCTCCAAGAACTCCTCATTGACTGGATACAGCGCATCTCCAAACTCGAACTCACTCCAAAGTAGGACCCCCATCTCATCAGCGACATCGTAGAGAAAATCAGGAGAGTATGCTCCGCTAGCCCAAACACGAAGCATATTCTGATTTCCATCCACGACAGATTGAAACAGTTGCTTCATCTTCGTCTCTGTGACTCTCGGCCAGAAAGCGTCAGGAGGAATGAAGTTCGATCCCTTGGCGTAGAACTCATGGCCGTTGATCTCAAAATGCCAATTGTTTCCAGGCGCAATTCCTTGAGCAAGTTGAGCATCAGAAATGGGTGTCATGTTCAAGACAATTGTTCTGAATCCGCTTCTCTTCGTCACTGAAGCCAGAATCTTCTCGCCATCCGTGACAGTGATTTTGAAATAGTAGAGATTCTGAGGACCAAGTCCATTTGGCCACCACAGTTGACATACTTCGCCGCCGACTACCACACTGCCGCTGATCGTTGAATTTGAGGTCAGGACGCTCTCCAACGGTCCACTAGCGACAGTCGTATTGTCCATATCCATGATCTCGATGCTCATCGTCGCTGTGCTTGGAACAGTTCCTAGGACATCTAGGCTGGCATTCACAATCCAATTCGCACTCTGATCCGGAGGCAAATTATTCAGCTGACCCTCTCGATAGATATCCAGCAAGGTGTTTCGAACGTAGATACCAGAAGACGGCAGCTGGACAACATAAGCAGGCTGCCAGACCCCAGCAGGTGCAAAAGCTGGTCCCCAATCCCAACCAAAATCACTCTGCTCTTTCCTCATAAATTGGCGATTTGGGAACTCGAAGAGGCCCTCTACGCTGCACGGCCACGTTTCTTGGCCTGGCTCGGCGGCGATTTCTGCTGTGATGTTGGTTGCTGAGCCGAAGTTTATGCTGAGTGATGGTGTCCCAGAGCAGGAGCTCATTAGGTTGGAGACATCGAAGTAGTATTGTCGGAATTGGTTGTTGGTGGACGCTACGTGCTGGTCGCAAAAGGAGATGGATGTGAAGGTATCTAGGCCGTTGAATAGCAGCCATGTTGACATTTCACTACTTGTGTCTCTGTGCTTCGTCAGTGATTGGCCTCGAAAGTCCATGGAAGGAGTTTTTCCTTCATATATAGGAGAGTGAGGAAACTGAATCCACCTCATAGAATTCGACCTTGGCATGGAATCACTTGACTTCCACTTCTTTGACTCCCAAAGCAGCTCCATCCTCTCACTCAGCAAACATCCTCCATTCCGGTATTCTCACCCAACTACTGGTGAAAGAAGAAAAGAACTCACAACCCACTCAAATCCGCCTCGTATGTCCAATTCAAATAAGTAACCCATCTCAACTCAAAATCCCCTAAGCCAAAGTACGGATCCGGAATCACCCCGGCATCATACAAATCCAGATGCGCCTGACTCGGCACACTTCCTGGAACCTTTATACTCGCATTCTGTGGACTCGACAACGTCCAAGCTACTGTACTCAAATTCAAGACATTAGTGCTCTGAGAGAGTGCGGTTCCGAGAACCAAGGAAGAGGTCAGGGGTGAGAAGGATGAGAGCTTCATGGCGGAGGTGGTGAGTAGGGAGGTAAGGTTGAATAGGGGAGACTGGAGGAGAGACATCGTGACTAGGTTTTAATGGTCTTATATCAAGGAGAAGAGGGGTTGGTTGAGTTCTCCTCACGTCAATCTTCCCCGCGTTGAGCGTAGACCAACTGCCGGCGGCGAGGGTAAGAGTGAGAATTGATCACTATTTCATCGACTGACATGATGTCACTCATGCTTTGTACCTGAATTGTACCTGGAACTTTGCTTGCATGCGTGCGGAGTCGGTGGCACGTTACAATGGCGAGTTGAGCTTGAGGCTGATTTGTTCAGAGGTGGGGTTGCCGGCTCAAGAGTGGAGGTTTAGAAGATACTGATTCGTTGACCGTAGGGGTTGATCGGTGCTGTAATTGGCGTTAGAGCTCGCAACATCTCCCTCCGAGGTATTTTTGGAATAGAGGCATGTTCACAGAAGCTTCAATTAGGCCCGGAATGTTCGGAATATAAAGAGAGGCTCATCGAAGTTGCGATGTTGTTAGACGTTGAGAGTGTGGCTGGTATGTGGCTGAAAGAAAATGAGCCCCAATCATGTGATACAGCCACAAATGCCAAAAGAATCCTTGCGTTTGACCTATCTGGTCGAAAGGATGATGAGGGCATGGCGGGGCAATTGTGATCGTTTTCCCGATGAATTGTATTTAGGCTGAATGCTATTCAGAGTACCTTGTCGCTATCACATGAGCTTGCATCCATCCTTCAACCATTCCACTACTTTCAAGGCTCTCTTCAAGTCTTGCCAAGAAGCTTCTCACCTCAACCGATCTCTCAGCTTCTTCGTAAATAGCAAGACACGTGTACCTATTATCATCCATCTCCATCTATATTCTGCTTGCCATGTAAAGGATGCTAATGAGAGGAGTCAGTAGCGATGCTCCGGCAAATCTGAGGGTGTTGAAAACCCTGTTGTGATTTGATCTATGCTGGGCCTGATTTGAAAGTTCAACTTTTGAATGAAGGAAGGAAGGAAGGAAGGAAGGAAGGACGTGTGATAACCACTCCTTGAAGTTTGTGACAAGAGGAAAGTGAGTGAGTAATTGCTTAGATCGAGCTTCAGAGATATTGGGGTAGAACCGGAACAAACCGATTTTAACCACGGACAAAGATTACAAAGAAACGCGAGGAGATAGAGGAGCAGAGGTACAAAACGATGAAGGAGACAGATACTTGCAGCTGAGTATTACTCGGCTCCAGAAATCCCAGAGAACTGCTGATCTTTTACGCAGAAGACATCTCAACAATATCGTAAAATCAGAATCGCTTTTCGAGGACCTCCCCACTAGCAGGCATAGTTTATCCCTCCATTATGCTTGTTTATGGTGTGATGTACAGACATACAAAGAAAAGTTGCAGGAATATGTGCAAATACAACATGAAGCACCCTACACCCATGGCTCTCTCGCGACAGATATCGGTGCTTCATGTCCTGCCTCCCATCCCAATCCTCCCACCATTCTATACCCCATTTCATCTTCAATCCTGGACGCCTAATTTAGTGGTGCTCGCCGTGGGTGTCGCCTCTGTATCCAACCAGCTTCATTCTACCAATCATCTCGCCCACTGTGAAGAATCCCAAGAGCTCGGCGAAGACAACAGCTCCGGATACAACTTGTGTTCTGTTGATATTTCGGACGGTTTGTAGGACGTTGGTGGGTGTAGCGTTGGGTGCTGATTGGAGGAGCGTGCTTGGGTTTCTGAAGCTCTTGACAAGATGTTGGAAGTATGATTGGAAGGTAGAAACAGGACTGGAGAGCCAAATCAGTAACCAATTCTTCATGATTATGGAAGGGCAACTTACGGTGGTGACATCTTCTGTCCTTGGAAAACAATCTTCGAAAGCTCCAATCCAACGCGCGCGTAGTAGATGGTAGGAGGGATTTGTCCTATGATGCCAAAATCAGCCATTGAGTTCCAATTTTGCCCATATTCATGCCAATTTGGTTCCTCAAGACTCTACTCACGCTCAATGAAAGCAATTAGTCTTCCAGTCCTTCCTCCAATCTTTCCGAGAGCATTGCCCAACCCCTTCGCAGCTCCACTGATAGCCGGTCCAGCGGCAGAGCTAACCCTCGAAAGACCTTGTGAAGCTTTGCTCTGGAAGTCCGATGTTTTCTCTGATGCCTTCGAAGCGGTATCTTTCGCAGCTTCGGTGGCCTTGCTAGCTGTCGACTCGAAGCGTGCAGGTGTTCGTCCGAAAGGGAGCTTCGCAGATCGCCGTAAGACGGCGCGAGATACGGCCATCGACATATTGAGAGGAGAATATGCGCCCGAGAAGGTAAAGAAAACAATTCTCGAGGTTCGAGAATTCGTGGTGGGCCTGCAATGGGTGATGGATGAAATCGCGCGAGGGTTCAACTTTTTCGGTGGCTCGGGAAGAATAGGCCAGCTTTATTGGGGCCTGGTATTTGAGGCATCAACTTTTTTAAATTTAAGCTTCTCAGCCGCGCTTCTGTTCATTCAGAATTCAACGCAAAGCTACGATCGCATTAAGGACTATTCTAAATGTTATTAACACATCTCTAATGTTATCCCCACCCCCATGCACCACCTCAATCCTCGCTCTTTATCTGCACCTTGATTGCACCGGTCTTTGGGTTCGCCGCCGTCTCGAACGCCTTAATAGCATCCTCAAGCTGGAAACGATGTGTAACCAGCTTCTTCATATCGATGATACCAGCCTGTACCAAACGGATGGCTCTTGGCCATGTGTTGCAGTATCTGTACTGAAATTGTAGGTCGATTTCCTTCACGCTCAGCCTCATGAAAGGGATATTCATCTCGTTCTTGCCAACTCCGATCACGAACACCTTTCCTCCAAACTTCACCGCCCAAATCGCTGCAGATACACTGCTCTCGACTCCGGTACACTCCAATGCGATCTTTGGCTCAATGCCTCCGAATGCTTCCACGATACGCTTGGCAGAAGCTTCTGCGGACTCTCTCTCGACCTTGAACGTGGTCACAGTTGGGACAATCTTCTTTGCGAAGTCCAATCTTCCTTCATCGATATCTGTGATGACAAGTGGACATGCTCCAGCTGCTTGACAGCAGAGAAGAGTGATCAGACCAATTGGACCAGCACCGCAGATCAGGACTGGATCTCCAAGCTGAACACCCGACCTCTGCATCGCAGCCAGAGACACACTCAGGGGCTCCAGACAAGCTCCGTCCTCGAACGACATATCTCCAATCTTGTGGCACCATACAGCTGGGTGGTTGACATATCTGCGGAGAAGACCGGGAACTGGCGGAGTGGAGAGGAAGATAACTTTATCGCAGCCATTGTATCTGCCTGTGAGGCAGGGTTCGCATTCGCCGCAGATGATGTTGGGCTCGATAGCGACGCGGTCTCCGACTTTGAGATGGGTAACTGAGGGGTGGGTTGCTAATATAACGCCTGCAGATTCATGTCCGAGGATATGTGTGTCTTCAACGATCATAGGGCCAATGCAACCGGCGTGCCAGAAGTGAACATCCGATCTGTTGGAAAGTCAGTGGAGTTCCTTCTCTTCAGCATCATACTGACCCGCAGATTCCGGTGCTTTTGATCCCAACAGTAACTTCACCTTCCTTCAAAGAGTCGCCCTTTCCAACGCTCTCCAAGGATGGTTCCGCTGCTCCAACCCACAACTCATGCGCCGGGTTGGTGTACACCCCAATGTTGGCCTTGTTCGCCTTTGCCATAACTGGCAGAATTTCTGTTGCTGAAGGAGCCATTGCGTCAATGTTAGCCTTTTATCAAAGATCTTTCCAAGTGAATTCCTGTAGGATAAACGGGTAGGACAGGTGGAAATATATCTGAATTGGCAGAGAGCAGTCAACTGACCTCTTACCGGGAAGTGCCAACGCTTTAAATTATCCGGACCTCCACTCTAAGAACAGCAATTGAGAAAAGCTACGATAGGAAAGCTTTTCGTGAGACGTTCTACGCCTGTCCACGAATTAGAGGGGTTGTATCCCGACCTGTGGCCGGCCGCTCGAGATCGTGGCGGGGTCGGGGGACCTCAGGCCGACGAGGACGTTGCTCCACACGAAGCAGCATTTCATGCGCACCAATCATGTTTTTGATATCGAGTCGGCCTTCCCTCTCACTTTACCTCCCGCCGGAATACCTTCATCTACACGTGATAGAAAGCTTTCATGATCCTTGCAGTTTTTCGTTTTCGTTTGCACGCGTTCTGAAGTCTGGAACGTGGTGCATGAAGTGATGGTTGCTGACAAAGTTGCGTCATGAGCCTCACAACTTTCTTGCCGATGCTCGGCTGCCCCGCAACTCCACGACGACGACTGACACCGGCTTGGAGCGGGTATCTCTTTTTCCACGTACATGCCATAAAAAGAAACGGAAGGCCATCAAGTAACAGCAGACATTGGTATCTTGCGTATCCTCAAGCGCTTCAATCAACTCCTCGACCTCAATTCAACAGGTGCTTCCAAACTTCTAGAAGCGGCAGTTCGAAAACAGCCCCACATTTAACATCACCCCTCACTTCCCCGAACATCCCCAAAGAAGAAGCAAGCATGCCTCCCATCCCGCCAGGGCCCATCAAATTAGCCGTCCTAGACGACTACCAAGGAATCTCAGCTCCTCACTTTGAGCATCTCAAACCAGCTTTCGACGTAACAATCTTCCGCGATACATTGCTCCCATACAACCACCCCAACACACCCGAAAATGTCAAGCAAGAATTAGTTCAAAGACTTAAACCATTCACAGTCATCTGTTCGATGCGTGAACGGACTCCCTTCCCCAAAGAATTGTTGAAACAACTCCCCAACCTAAAGTATCTCCCCACAACCGGCCACCGAAATGCAGGCATCGACATGGCCGCCTGCAAAGAGCTCGGCATCAAAGTCACAGGCGCCCTCGGCACCGGCTGCTCAGACAGCTCCAAGGTAGCGGGAAAGAAACGCAAAGGTCCAGATTCAACAACCCAACACGCCGTAGCCCTCATCCTCGGCCTCGCTCGAGGCCTAGCCTGGGACGACAAGATCGTCAAAGAAGGAGGATGGGAAACTGGTTTGGCTACTGGATTATCAGGGAAGAATTTCTCCACCTTGGGTCTAGGGAGGTTAGGAGGAAATGTTGCGAAGATTATGCATCAAGCGTTCGGGATGAGGATTTTGTGCTGGAGTAGTAGTTTGACGCAGGAGAAGGCTGACGAGAAAGCCAAAGATTTGGGTCTACCGGTAGAAGACGAAGATGGTGACAAGACGTTTAAGGTTGTGGGGAAGGAGGAATTGTTTAGGGAGGCGGATGTGTTGAGTGTGCATTATGTGCTTTCTGAGAGGAGTAGGGGAATTGTGGGGAAGGAGGAATTGGGGTGGTTGAAGAAGAGTGCCTTGCTGGTCAACACTTCTCGTGGACCGCTAGTTGATGAGGAGGCGTTGCAGGCGGTGCTGGAGAAGGGTGCCATTAGAGGCGCAGCGTTGGATGTGTTCGAGATCGAACCGTTGCCGAAGGAGAGTGGTTGGAGGTCGACGAAGTGGGGTGAGGACGGAAGAGGGAAATTGCTGCTGAGTCCGCATATGGGGTATGTTGAAGAGGAGACTTTGGTGAATTGGTATGAGGAACAGGCCGAGAACGTTGAGAGGTGGCATAAGGGTGAGAAATTGCTGCATGTTTTGGCGTAGGAAAACGTTCCAAATCTCTCAATCCTGCGTGGGACATTCTGGACCCTACATTCTCCCAGCAAGGACGATCATTGGCCAGAAGGAGACCGCTCTTCCGAATGTTATGTTTCAGCCACAGCATTTTTTGTAACAAAATTCAAGCAAGCCTGGGATGTTGAGGCGATGTTCCATAAAGGGAAGACTCGGGTAATGAAATTGTTGAATCTAGTCCCTGGGTTCAAGGAACTCGTGGTGATCGGGGTATGTACAGTACATTGCCTTTAATGCTTGTGAATTCTGTACTTTCGAAGTTTGGTTATTGTTTATCCAGAATAATCACTTCGTTCTGCGGCTCGCTAAGCGATAGTGCACGTGACCCCTCGCCTTATTTCGCGTTTACCTTTTCTCACTTTATTTACTTTCGCTTTATTTACTTTTTATACGCAGTTTTTACTACTTTACTTTTGTTTATTACTTTTTAATAATTATTATTAAATATTTAAAAATTTTAAAAATAATATTTTATTAATTATAATATTTAAAATAATTAATATTATAAAAAAAAAATTTATTATTTTATTATATAAAAATAAACGTAATTAAATTATAATATAAAAATTAAAAATATATTAATATTTTTAATTTTAAATTTAATTTTTTAAACAATTAATAATTTTTATATTTAATACGTAAAAATTATAATAATTAAACGTAATATATTAATATATTTAAATATTTTAATATTATTAATATTAATTAATTAAATATAAAAAAATATAATTTTTTTAATATTTAAAAGATTTTATATATAATATTAAAAATTTAAAAAAATAATTATTAAAATTTTAATTATATTTTTTTTAATTTACGTTTATTACGTATAAAAAAAAATTTAATTATAAATATTTTTTTTTTAAATTAACGATTAAAATAATAAAAAACGTTATATATTATTTTTTTTTTTAAAATAACAAATTTTTACGTTATTTAAAACGTATTTAAATTATAATTAATTTTAATTTTTTTTAAAAAATAATTTGTTTTTTTTAAATACTTTTTTATTATTTAATAATAAATATAAAAAATTATAAATATTTATTTTAATAAAATTAATTTAAATAAATATATAATTATTAATATTATTAATAATAAATTAAAAACAAAATAAATAAATTAAATAATTCGTTAATTAATTATAAATTATAAATTTAATAAACGTATAAAAATTAAAAAATATAATTTTAACTTTAGCGCGAGCGGCGCTAATCCCGATCTGGCCTAGTGCCGCACGTGACTACTAAACTAATATTGTATTTATATTAATAAATTTTTTTTTGTAATAAAAATTAATTTAATTTAATTATTTAAAAAAGTATTTTTTTTTTTTTATTATAATTCGTTAATATATAAAACTTATTAATATTTTAATATAAAAATTATATAATTAAACTTTGAAAATAATATTAATAAATTAATATTATTTTCGAAGTACGTTAAAAGTTATAAACGTTAAAATTAAATTTTTTTTTTTTTTTAATTTTATAAATTAAACAATTATAAAATTCGAAATATAATATAAAATATATATATATTTTTTTTTAATTTTTTATATTATTTTTATCGGGTTTTTTTTAATTTATATTTTTATTCGAATTTTAAAATAATTCGTATTTAAAAATTTTTTTAAAATTTTATTAAATATTAATTTTATTATTATATTTATTAAATTTATAATATTAATTATAAAACGCTTTTTTTAATTGTTTTTAATTTAATTAAATATTTGTATAATAAATATAAATTTATATAAACGATTATTAAAATTTTAAAAAAATTAAATTATTAAATTATTATATTAATAATAAATTCGATTATAATTATTATATTAATTTTTTTTATTATATTATATATTTTAAAAATTAAAACTTTTTATTATTTAATTAATATTTATTTATTAAAATAATTTTATATTTAATTTAAAAATTAATATTTTTATTATTTACAAATAAATTATTAATAAAAACGAAAAATTTTATTATAAATAAATTAAAAATAATATATTTAAATTTTTAATTTTTTTTTTCATTAAATTTTAATATTAAATAATAATAAATAAATCGAAAATTGTTTTAAATTAATAAATTATAATAATATAAATTTTTTTATTATAATTAAATTGTATTTTTATATTAAATTAAAATATATTTATTAAAAATTAATAATATTTTTAATATTAAAACTTTTTTAAATTTAATTAAAAATTTATTTTTATTAAATTTATTTTTTTAAAAATAATTTATTTTTATTAATATAAACGTATTATTAATTTGTATTTTAATAACGTTAATTTTTTTTTTAATAATCGTAATTAAAAAACAAAAATTATATATTGATATAATTATAAACAATTTTTTTTTATAATATTTATAATATGTAATTTATTAATATATTTTTATTTTTATAATTTTATATAAAAACTTTAAAATAATTATAATTATATTTAATAAATATAAATAGAATTTTTTTTTAATAAACGTATTAATATAAATTATTAAAAATTTATTATAAATTAAATATAAATTTAAATAATATTATAAAATTATATTTTTATTTTTTTATTTAAAAATTAAATTAAAAAAAATATTAAAACAATAATTAATTATTAATTAACTTTTCAAATTATTAAAAATTATATAAAAAATTTTTTTTATTATTATTATATTTTTAAATTATTAATTTCGATTTTTCGTAAAAAATATTAATAATTTTATTTTTGATTTTATTAATTAATTTCGAATTAAAAATTTGAATTTTAATATATTTAATAAAATCGTATTAAATAAAATTAAAAAAAAATTTATAATTAAATTAAATTTTTTTTTAAAACGTTTTAAATAATTATTTAAAAATTATAATTATATTTTTTTTTCGTATTTTTAATAATAATAATAATAAATTAATCGTTAAAACTTTTATAATTTTTTTTTAAATATTTTCGATTATATTTTTTAATTAATTTTTCGTTTATTTTATTTAATTAAAAAAATAAAAATTTTTTTTTAATTAAAAAATAATAATTTTTTTTTAATCGTTAATTTGATTATAAATTTTTAATATTTTTTTTTTTATATAATAAACTTTAATAATCATTAAATAAAAATTAATCGTATATATTTTTTTATTAATTATTAATAGTTTATATATTTTTTTTATTTGTTTTTTTTATATTAAACGCGTATTTTAAATAAAATTAATAAGTTTAATATAAGTTTTATATTTAAATCGTTTTTTATTATAAGCGCGTTATTAATTTAATATTAAACGTATAAATAATATATTTTTTTAATAATTAATAATAATAATACGTCGTTATTAATTATTTTAAAATATATTTTAAAAATTAATAATATAAATATAATATTATTTAATTTTATCAAATTATTAATTATAAAATTATATTTTTATTAATTTATTTTTCGATTAATTCGTCGTAAATAATTTTATAAATTTAATATAATAAAATATAATATTTTTTAATTTTTTTAATTTTAATTATTATTATTTTAATATTTTATTAAAATTTTATAAATAAAAAGTTTTTTTTAACGTTATAAATAATATAATTTAATAGTTTTTAATATATATTAATTTAATATATACGTAATAAATTTTATATTATTTTCGTAAATATATTTTTTATAAATTTAATAATTTAAAATATTATAAACGAATTTATTATTTATAAAATTGATTTTTTATTTAAATATAAAATATTAAATATATTTAATATTTATATTATAATTAATATAATCATATTTATAAATAGTTTTATTTTTTTATAATAAAAACAATTTTATTTTTTTAAATTAAAATATTTTTTATATTATCGAATTTTATATTTGTAATATTTATATTTTAAATATAAAATAAAGAAAATATATTTATAAAAATAATATAAAAAATAATAATATTTAATAAAATATCGATTTATATAATTTTTTTATTAAAATGAATTTTATAAATTTTAATCGTAAATATATTTAATTAAATATTAATATTAAATTTTTATAATATTATAAATTGTAATTAATTAATAATTAATATTTTAATTATTTTATTATGCGATATAATTTTTTAAAAAACTTTTAAAAAATATTAATTTAATTTAAATAATTCGAATTATAATAATAAAATATTAAATATTTTTTTTTCGTAATAATATAATAAGTAAATTAATTATTTAAATTAATTATTATTTATTAATAATTAATTAATTTTTATTATTTGAATATTTTTTCATAAATTTTTTATTTTTTTAATTTTAATAAAAAATTTTTAATAATAAATTATTATAATATTTTAATTTATTATATATTAAATTTATTATTATTTTTTTATTATATATTTTATAAATTAATATTTCGATTTATTATAAATATAATATTTTTTTTTATATATTTTTTTTTAAAAATTATAATTTTTATAATATTTATTTTAAAAGTTTTTTCGATTTTAATATTTTTAATTTTATTTTTGATCGCGTTTTTTTTCTCGTTTTTTATAAATATAATTAATTTAATTTTAATTAAATTTTTTTTTTTTTTATTTAAAAAAATAAAATTTAAATTATATTATTATATTTTACGTAATCGCGTTATAATATTTATTATTAATCGTAATTTAATATAAATATTTTTAAAAATATTAATAAATTTATAAAAAGTAAAATTATATTTTTTAATATTTTAATAAACGTTAATAATTTAATTTTATAAATTATATTTTATTTAATATTTTATAAATTATTATATATATTTAATTATTATTAAAAAATTATTAATAAATAAATTAAATATTTTATATTATATTAAACAAATTTATATATATAAAAAAAATTATAATATAAAAAATATAAAAAATAATCGTAAAAATAATTATTATTATAAAAAAAAAATTCGTATTAATAATTAAAATCGAAAAAATAATTATATTTCAAACGTTAATTATTAATATTAAAATATTTTAATTTATTAATTTAATTAATCGATTTTATTAAAAAAAAAAATTTATTTTTTAATATTTAAATTTCGTAAATACGTAAAATTTTTTAAAAACGATATATAAAATTTTTATATATTAAACGTAAAATTTATTATATATATTTTTTAAAAGTTTTTTAAAAATATTTTTATAAATTATAATTTAAATATATTTTTTTTTATATATTTTAAATTGGTAAAAAATATATTTATTTAATATTTTTTTATTAAAATTTTTATTATTTATAAAATCGAAATTTTTTTTATTTATTTTTATTATAAACGAATTTAATTTTAAATAAATTTATTATTTTAAAAAATAATTATATAATAAATAATAAAAAGATTAAAAAATTTAATTCGAAATTTAAATAAATATTATTATTAATATTTATATATTTTTAATTAAATAATAAATAAAAATATTAAAAAAATTTTAAAAATTCGTTTTTAATATAAATTCGAATAAATTAATATAAACTTGAAATCGTTTTTACGTTTTTTTATTCGTTTTTTATAAACGTTATTATTTTGTATAATAAACGTAAATTTAAAATTATTTTCGTATTATTTTTTTTAAGTTTTTAATAATTTTAATATTTTTAACGTATTTTTATAAAAAGTTTTTTATAAATTTTTATTTTTTTAAAAATATATTAATTATTTTAAATATTTTTTTATAAAAAACAAATTATTTAAAAATTTTTTTTTTTATAAATTAATTTCTTTTAAATAAAAATTTAATTATTTTGTAATTAATTAAACAATTATTAATTAATATTAATATAATTAAAAATATTTATTATTAATAATAAATTAAATAATTTATTAATTGATTATAAATTGTAAATTTAATAAACGCGTAAAAATTAAAAAAATATAATTTCAATTTTAGCGCAAACGGCGCTAGTCCCGATCTGGTCTAGTGCGGCACGTGATTACTAAACTAATATTATACTTATAATAATAAAAACAAATATAAAAAATAAATCGATTTTAAAAATTAAATTTAAATAAATTTATTATAAACGAATTTATTTTATATAAATTTAAAATATTTAAAAAATTTAAATATAAAAATATTATTTTATAAAATTCTTATATAAATAATTTTAAAAATTAAAAAATAATATTTATATATTATATAAACGATTAAACGAATAAATTAAATTTTTTATTTAAAAACGATAATAATATATAATTTAATTAAATACGAAAATATAATAATAAATAAAAAAAAAATTTATTTTTAATTTAATTTAATTATTTTAAATAAATTATAAAAATTATAATAAAAAAAAATTTGTTATTTAATAATTAAATTTATAAAAAGTTTAAAAAATATTAATTTAAAAAAATAAAAAAATAATTTTTAAAATTTTAAATACAAATTAAAAATTATAATAAAAAATATTTTAAAATAAAAATAATATATATATTTTTTTAAATAAATATAATATTATTTATAATAAAAATAAAAATTTTTATTAAAATTAAATTTATTATAATAATATATTTTTTAATTTTTTAATATATAATAAAACGATTATAAATTTTAAAAAATTAATTATTTATAATAAAAAATATATAACGAATATTAATTATATAATAAAAAATTAAAATTATTTTAAAATTATTATAATAATATAAATATTATATTAAATATATATAAAAAAATAAATATAAAATTTTTAATTATAATTATTTATTTAAAAAAATTATTAAATATATAAAAATTAAATTTAAAATTTTATATATTTTAATAATATATTAAAAAATATTATTAAAAAAAATATTATTAAAAAATTAATTAAAAATTTCAAATTATTATTTAATAAATTATAATAAATTCGAAAAAAATAATTAAAAAATAATTATATTTTACAAATTTATAATAATATTAAAAAATATTATATATATTTTATAAATTTTAAAAATATATTAAAAAAAATTATATTTATAAAAAAATAATAAAAAATTCATAAAAATTAATTTTTTTATTATAAAATATATTAATATTAAAAAATTAATCGTATAATTAAATAATTAAAAAATATAATATTTATTAATTAAAAACGACGTATTTTATTTAATTAAAAGAATTTAAATTAAATTTTTTTTTAATTTATAAATAAATATATTAATAAATATAAACGTAATTATTATATTAATTATAAAATATAATTAATTTATAATTTTATAAAAAATCGATTTACGAATTAAATTTAATATTTTAAATCGCGAAAAAAAAAATTTAATTTAAAATAAATAATATAAAAATTAAAAATATAATTAAAATTTATATTTTTATTAAAAATATTATTTTTTATATTATATTTTATAATATATTATTTTTATTATTTTTAAAAAATATAAATAAATTTAAAATTTAATTTAATAATATAAAAAATTCTATAAAAAAATATAATAATAATATAATTATATTAATTTTATATTTTAATAATTAAAACGAATTAATAAATTTTATTATTATTATTAAATAAACGTGAAATTATTAAAACGATTTAAATTTTTTTTAATAAACGATTACGAGTTTAATTAATTAATAATTATTAATATTATATATTTAAATAATAATACGATTTTATAATTTATAAATTTTATTATAAAATTTTAAAACGTATAATTTATTATAAAAAAATTTACGCGATTCATATAAAACGTAATTAAAAAATATTAAATTAATACGTATTTAAAATCGTTTAAAATTTTGATTTATAATATTAAAAAAAATTTACGTTTATAAAATTTAAATAATAAATTAAAATAATAATAATAAAATTAAAAAAAGTTTTAATTAAAAAAATAAAAAAATATATTAAAAAAAATAAAAAAAAATATTATAAACAAAGAAATATTATAAATATTAATAAAAATTTATAATAAATTAATAAAATTAAACGAATTTATATTAATTTTATTAATATTTAAAATATATTTTAAAAATTTTAATATAAATATTTTTATATTAAAAATAAAAAAAAATATTATTTATAAAATAATAAATAAATTTTATTATATATAAATTAAACGATAAATTAATAATATTTTAATAATTTAAATTTTTAAAAAATATAAAAAATAAAATAAATTATATAAATTGTTAATAATTATAAATAAAAAATATTATATAATTATTTTACGAATTAATAAATTTTAAATTTTATTTTTAAAAATTGTAAATTAAAAAATCGATAAAAAAATAATTTATAAAAATTACATAAAAAAACGAAAAATTAAAAATAATAAATATAATATAAAAAAATAAAAATTAATTTAAATATTATAAATAATTACAAAAAATGAAAAATAAATTTAAATTTATAATTTATTTTAAATAAAAATATTAATAATAATAAAAACTTTAATTAATATTATATAAAAAAAAATTATAATTAATATAATTTATATAATAAAAAAAAAACGAATATAAAACTCGTAATTAAATTATAAAAAAAAATTATTATTATATTTAAAGTTTTTTTTTAAATTTTATAATAAAAAAAATAAAATAAAATATTTATAAAAAACGTTTTTAAATTTATATAATACGATTTAATTATATATAAAAATATTTCAATTTTTAAATTTAAATTAATATATAAAATTAAAAATAAAATAATAAATAAATTATACGAAAAAACAAAAATTTATTTTTATAAAATTTTTTATTATTTAATAAATTAATTAAAAAATAATTTTAATTTTAATTTAAAATTATAATTTTATAATAGAATTATAAAATATTATATAAATATATACGTAATTATAAAATTTAATTTAATAATTAATTTTTATATAAATTTATAAAAATAAATATTTATTAATTTATTATATATTATAAATATTTAAAATTATTAAAATTATAATTTATAAATTTAACAAAAAAAATTAAAAAAATTAATTTATAAATAGAAAATATTTAATATTTAATATTTATAAATTAATTAATATTTAACGACGAAATTATATAATTTAAATAAAAAAATTAAAATAATAAAATTGAATTTATTAATTTAAAAATTAAAAATTATTTTAATTAATATTAAAAATATTAAATTAATAAAACGTATATTATATTTATTTATTTATTATTATATAATATTAAATTTTAATAAAAAAAAATTTTTTAAATAAAAAATTTTTTTTTTAAATAAAAAATTAAAATAATAATAAAATAATTTATTATATAATATTTATTATATTTTAATTAATTTAAAAATAATTAAAATATTCGTATTTATAAACGATTTATATATTAATAATATTAATTTAAATTCGTAAATTAAATATATAATTATAATTATTAATAAAATTCGAATAAAAAACAATTTTAAAATAAAAAATAATTTAATTTATTTAATATTTTTTATATAATTATTTAATAAAATTAAAAATAATAAATAAAAAACATTTTAAAATCGATATTATAATTTTAAAATAATCGTATAAACGTAAAAAATTATAAAAAATATAATAAATATATAAAAATAATAATTTAATAAATATTATAATAAAATTTTATAAACGTTTATTAATATAAATAATTTTATAATTAAAATAAAAAAATATAATTTATTATATTATAAAAATTTAATCGCGTTTAAAACGTATTAAATTATTAATATTATAAATAAAAATTTATTAATTTATATATTAATTTTATAAAAAAAAAATTAATTAAAATAGAAATTAAAATATATATATATATATATAAATAAATAAATATAATATAAAATATTAAAATTAAAAAATATTTTTTATTTTAAAATGAATTTTTTTTTAAAAAAAATTATTTAATTAACCTTATATAAAAAAATTATAATTTTATAAAAAATTTATAATATAATTAATATAATTACGAGATTTTTTTATTTGTTTTTTTTTAAACGAGTAATTTTTTATAATCGTTTTATAAAAATTAAATTAAAAAATAAAAATTATAATAATTAAATATAATATATTAATATATTTAAATGTTTTAATATTATTAATAAAAATTAATTTAAAAAAATATATATATATAATTTTTAATAATTAAATAAATAAAAATCTTTAATTAAATTTTAAAATAATATTAATTTTTTAATTAAAAATTTTTTATATTTTTATTAATTTTTAATTATATTAATAAATTTTTTTATATATTAAAATATATAAATATTTATTAATATAATATTAATTATAATTTATAAAAACTTTTTTTTTTAATTTTTGAATTATATTTTATTTTTTATTTTTATAAATTTTTTTATTATTTAATTTTTATAAATAAAGATTTTTATTAAATAATTTTTAATATAATTTATTATATAAATTTTTTAAATTATTTTATTATTTAATATAAAAATTTTTAATAATTAAATTATTAAAATTAATTTAAAAATAAATAATAATTTAAATTAAATTAATTTTTTAATATTTTAAAATAAATAAAAAAAAAAATAATTTTAAAAATCTTAAATTTTAAAATTTTTATTTTTATTTTATTAATTAATAAATTAATTTATAAATTATATATTTTTTATTTTATTATTTTATTATTTTTTAATTTTTATATAAAAATAAATAAATAAATATATTATATAATATTTTAAATATATATTTTTAAAAAATAATTTATTTAATTTAATTTAAAAATATATAATATTAAATTAATAATTATAAACGATACTAGACCAGATCGGGACTAGCGCCACTTGTATTAAAATTTTATATTAGAATTAAAATTATATTTTTTAATTTTTATATATTTATTAAATTTATAATTTATAATTAATTAATAAATTATTTAATTTATTTATTAATTGCATTTTTAATTTATTATTAATAATAAATATTTTTAATAATATTAATATTAATTAATAATTATTTAATTAATTAATTATAAAATAATTAAATTTTTATTTAAAAAATATTAATTTATTTTTTATTAAAAAAATATTTAAAATAATTAATATATTTTTAAAAAAATAAAAATTTATAAAAATCTTTTTATAAAAATACGTTAAAAATATTAAAATTATTAAAAATTTAAAAAAAAATAATATAAAAACGATTTTAAATTTATATTTATTTTTTAAATTTATATTAATTTATTCGAATTTATATTAAAAACGAATTTTTAAAAAAAAGTTTTATATTTTTATTTATTATATAATTAATTTTTAAAATAATAAATTTATTTAAAATTAAATTTTAATAAAATAATATTAAATAAATATATTTTTAATTATTTTTAAATATATAAAAAAAATAATTAAATTATAATTTATAAAAATAATTTTAAAAATTTTTTTAAAAAATATATATAAAAAGTTTTTATTTAATATTTATAAAAATTTTTATATATTTATAAAATTTAAATATTAAAAAATAAAAAATTTATTATTAATAATTTAAAAATAAAATTTTATAAATACGAATTTATTTAATATAATATAAAATATTTATTTTATTTATTAATAATAAAAAATATAATAAAATTAAATTAAAAAATTTATAAATATTTTTAATCAAATTTAAAAAATTTAATTAAATTTATTATTAAAATATTAAATAAAATATATTTTTATTTTTTATAAATTTATTAATATTTTTAAAAATATTTATATTAAATTATAATTAATAATAAATATTATAATACAATTACGTAAAATATAATAATATAATTTAAATTTTATTTTTTAAAATTAAAAATATTAAAATCGAAAAAACTTTTAAAATAAACATTATAAAAATTATATAAAAAAATATTATTTTTATAATAAATTGAAATATTAATTTATAAAATATATAATAAAAAAATAATAATAAATATATATGAAATTTCGATAATAAATTTAATATATAATAAATTAAAATATTATAATAATTTATTATTAAAAATTTTTTATTAAAATCGAAAAAATAAAAAATTTATTAAAAAATATTTAATATTTTATTATTATAATTTAAATTATTTAAATTAAATTAATATTTTTTAAAAACTTTTTAAAAAATTATATTTAATAATAAAATTATTAAAATATTAATTATTAATTAATTATAAAAATTTAATAATAATATTTTATTAAATATTATTATATTAATTAAAAAAAATTTAATTTTTAATTATTTTATTAATATAAAATTATATTAATTATATAAATTTTTTAATTTAAAATTATTTTATTAATTTAAAATTATAATAATTATATAAATATTTTATTATATTGAATTTATAAAATTATTAATATTTTAATAAAATTGAATAATATTATATTTATATTATTAATTTTTAAAATTTATTTTAAAATAATTAATAATAATACGTTATTATTATTAATTATTAAAAAAATATATCGTTTATATATTTAATATTAAATTAATAATATATTTATAATAAAAAACAATTTAAATATAAAATTTATATTAAATTTATTAGTTTTATTTAAAGTACGCATTTAATATAAAAAAAGCAAATAAAAAAAATTATATAAATTATTAATAATTAATAAAAAAATTATAAAATAAAAACGTATATAATAAAAAATTTAAATAAAATAAATATTATAATTTTAAAATATTTTTTTCGTTTTAAAAAAAAAAATTCGTTCGTCGATTTATAAACGAATTAATTAATAAACGAATTTTTTTTTTTTATTCGATGTATATTTTATTTTACAAATTTTGTAAAAACGTTTTTATAAAAAGTTTTAAAGTTTTTAATTTTAGTAATTAATTTAATTTATTTTTATTTTAAATTTTAAATTAAAATTTTTTAATTTAAACGTTTTATAAATATTTAAAATTAATATAATTATTTAAATAAAATATTAATAATAATTTAAATTTTATTAAATAATAAAATTAATAAATTAATAAACTTTTTAATATTTAAAATAAAAACGTACTTTTTATAAAACTTTATATTATTAAAAAAATATTTTTTAAAATTTTCGTTTTTTATATTAAATTATTTTATTTAATATATAATTTTAAAAAAAAAAATTTAAAATTTTTTTCGAAAATTATATAATTATTTTAATATTTAAATACTTTAATACTTTAAATAAAAACGTATTTATTATAAAATTTTATATTAAAAAATATTTTTTAAAATTTTCGTTTTTTATATTAAATTATTATAATTAATTTAATTAATTTAAATTATTTTTTTTAATATATAATTTTAAAAAAAAACTTTTTCAAACTTTTTTTAAAAATTATATAATTATAAAAATATTTAGTACTTAAATAAATAAATACATTAATATTTAAAATAAAAATATATTTAAACAATTTTACGATTATTATTTTTATTAAATATAATTATATTTTATTAATTTATATAATAACAAATTAATAAAATCGTTTAAAATTTAAAATTTAATAATATTTAATTAAATTTTAATTTATTTATAAGTTTTATATAATTTATATTAATAAATAACTTTTAATTATAATCGTAACGTAAATTGAAATTTTAATATTTTTTATTAAATTAATTATATATTAATTCGAAATTACAAAATTATAAAATTTTTTAATAAATTAATCAAATTATTATATTTAAATACTTTAATTAAATTTAGTATTTTTCGTTTATAATTGAAATAATTCGTATTACGTAAATTATACGAAATTTAAAAAAATTAATAATTTAATTATAAAAATTTTTTAATTTCGTTTAATACGATTTTATTAAATATATTTATTAATTTTTTTATTAAAAAATATATATATTAATAATATTATTAATTATTTTAATTTAATATTAATAATAATATTAATTTAAAATTAAATATTTAAATATTTGAAATTTCAAATAAATTTATTAAATATATATTAAAATATTAAATTATAAAATTGAAAATTATAAAAATTTTAATATTTTCTATTAAAATTTAAATGTAAATTAATAATCGCATTTTATTCGATTAATAAATTTTAATTGTTTTATAAATTATATAAATAAATAAAATTAAAAATTAAAAATATTAATTTTATTTAAAATTTAATCGTAAAATCGATCGATTTAAATAAAATTTATACGCGTAAAAACGTCGATTTAATATGCGAGTAATTGTATTATATTATTCAATATTAAAAATTTAAATTTAAATATTTAAAAATTAAACAATTTAATTAATTAAATATAATTATATAAATATTATTCGTAGTTATTTATAATCGCTCGAAAATTGAAAATTTTAATATTTTTATTAATTTGAATTTATTTATTAATCGATTATTATTAAATATTAAAATTTAAATATATAATATAAAAAAATAATAAAATATAAAATAAAAAAATTTAATCGTAAATTAATTCGTTTTAATTAATAAATTAAATTTATTCGAAATAATTTGTAATTTGTAAATTAATTAATTAATTAATTAATTAAAATAAAAATAAAAAAAATTATTAATTAGTTTATAATAAATAAAAACTTTTTATATATTAAAAAATACGTAATTAATATCGCTTTCGAAATTAATTATTTATAAAAGTTTTTAAAAAGAAAATAATAATTTTATTATAATCGTTTTTTATATAACGAATTCGTTTCGAATTTCGAAAAAAAAAATAAAAAAAAAAAAAAATTTATTTTAAACAAAAAATTTAAAACTCGAAATTTTTTAAATTATTATTATTTTTTTTTAAAAATCTAATAATTTTCTCAATATTTTTATTAGTATTAAATTTTTTTATAATTTGTTTTTTTTTTTTTAAAGTTTAAAAAAAAGAAAAAAAATAAATCAATTTTAAATTTAAATTTATTATTAAAAATAATTAAATTTTTTTAATTATTTTTTATAAACGTTATTAATTTTTTAATTTTATATTTAAAAAAAATTAATTGAATTTAAATTATAATTTATTTTTATTAATAAATATATAAATATTTATTATTAAACGAGTTTTAATAATTTAATTATTAAAGAATTTTATATCGAATAATAAAATAATTTAAAAATTTCGCGTAATAAATTATATTAAAAATTATATTAATTTTTTTAAATTAAATATTATTAAAAAAAAATTCGTCGTTAAAAAGTTTTTAAAATCGATTTTCAAAAAAAATTTAAAGTTTATTATAAACTTTTTTAAATTTCTCGTAAATGATATCGTCGATAATTTTTTTATTAATATTAATAAGTATTAAACTCGCGAAAAATAAAATAAAATTATTAATGTAAATTCGATCGATAAAAATTCTCGTTTTATAAATATATAATTTTAATTTTTAAAATTTTCTTTTTATAATATTTAATTAAATTTACTTTAAAATTTTTTTAATTAATATTCGATTTTTAATATTAAAAAAAAAATTATTTAAATAATTTTTTTAAAAAATCGAAATAATTAATTTATCGTTTTTTTATAATCGTTAAATTACGATTAAATCATTTAAAATTTATTTAAAAAAAAAATTTAATATATAATAAATTTAAATTTTAAAATATATATTTTTTTTTTCGTAAAAAAATTAATTAATTTTATTATTTTAATAAAATTTAATAAATTAAAAAAAAATAACGAAATAAAGAAAATAGTTTTTAAAAAATTAATAAAATAATAATTATAATTTGAAATTTTTTTAAAAAAAAAATAATAAAATTTTTTTTTTTTTTATTTATTTAAAAATTTTTTATAAAATAAAAATTATTATAATTTAATCGAAAAAATAAAAATAAAAACGATAAAAATTCGTAAAAATTAAAATCGATTTTTCGTTAATATTTTTTATTTATAATAAAAAATAATAAAAATATTTATAAATTTAAAACGAATATTAAAATAAATTTAAATAAATCAAAATTTTTTTTTTAATATATAATTTATAAATTTTAAATAATTGTATTTTTATAATTTTAATTTATTTTTCGTTATTTTTAAAATATAAATTAAAATTTTTATAAAATATTATATAATAAATTTAATAAAATTATTTAATAAACAAATATTTATAAATATTTTAAATAATATTTAAAATTTTAATATAATTAATAAAATTTAAAATATTAAAAAAAATAACGTTCAATTTCTAAATATTATTTATATTATACATATAATTAATTATTAAATATATATTATTTAATTAAAATTAATAAATTAAACGAAATAAAATAATATTAAATTATAATAAAATAATAATAATTTTATATTTTTTTAATATAAATATAAATATATTATAATATTTTTTATTATCGATAATAAATTTTTTAAATTTAATTAATATAAAAATCGAAATAAAAAAAAAAACGAATTAAAAAATTCAAAAAATTTAAAAAATTTAAAAAAATAAAAATTTTTATACGAAAAAACTAATAATAATAATATTATTATTATTGTTATTATTATTATTATTATTATTATTAATTAATAAAATCGATTAAAAAAATAAAATATTAATATTAATAATATTTTAAAATTTAACGTTTTAA
>MU119632.1:7893-35995 GCA_014904845.1 Acephala macrosclerotiorum | reverse complement strand
TAAAAATAATTTTTAAAAAAATAATTTTATTATTCGAAATCTCGTAATTGTTTTTATTTAAAATTTATACGATAATAAAATACTTTTACAAATTTCAAATAATAATTTTAATATTTTTTATTAATTATTTTTTTAAATTTAAATTTCGTATAATAATACAAATATAATTTTTTTTCAATTTAAATTAATTTAATAATATTTTAAAATCGTAATATAAATATTAAATATTTTATTATTATTTTTTAATAAAATCGAATTCGTAATACGTTTTTTTAAATACGTATAATCGATTAAATATAATAATATTAATTTTATTTACGTATTTATTTAATATAAAAAAAAATTTCATTTAATATAAACGATTAATTTAAAAAGTATTTTTTAAAAAAAAAAAAATTCGAATATTATTTCGAGATTTTTAATATTTTTAACGTATTATAATTTAATAAAAATTTTTTTTTTTTTTTTTTTCGAATATTATTAATATAATTATATTATTTTATATTAATTAATATAAAAAAAATAAACGAAAAAATTTTCAAATAATAAAAATAATAATAAAAATTCGAATAATATTTTAAATATTATTATATTTAATTATAAAAACAATTTATTTAAAAATTTTTTAAACAAATTATTATTATTTATAAAAAATTTTAATTAAACGTTTATAATTTTAATATTAATTTTATAAATTATTAATATTTTTTTTTCAAATAATAAATTTAATAATTCGTATTAATTCGACGTAATAATTAATAAAAAAAATTTAATACTCGTAAATTATTATAATTTGATTAATAAATATATTAAAATAAAAATATATTATTATTTTTCGATCGTAATATATTATAAACAATTTTATTATTTTAATAATAATAAATTTTTTTTTTTAATATTCATATTTAAAAATTAATATATTTATAATAAAAATTTTATTTTAATTAATTTTTTTTTAATAAATATATATTTTATTAATTTATTATTATTTTTAATTTTTTTTTTATAATTATTAATAAATTTTTTATTATTTATTATTAAAAATTTATTTATAATTATAAATTTTTTATTGTAAAAAATTTTATTAAATTAAAAAAAATCGAAAATAATAATAAATTTGAAAATATTTTTTTTTATATTTAAAAATTCGATTTTTATAAAACTCGAATTATACGATTTTAAATAATAATTAATATTAAAAAAAGTACGTTTTTTTAATTTTTATAATTTATATTAATATAATTTATTATAAATTTTAAATATTTAAAAAAATACAATTAAATATTATTATTATTTTTATAAATAAAAAAAATAATTATATAAACGAATTATTTTAATTTATTATTTTTTATATAATAAAAAATATTTTTTTATTATTTTAAAATAAATTTCGATTTTTGTATATAATTTAATAAAAAAAAAAAATTATTTTATTAATTATACGAAATTTTATAAACGATCGAACGATTTTTTTATTTTAAATTTCGATTTATTATTTTTTATTTTTTAAATTTTCGTAATATTTATTAATAGTAAAAATATAAAAAAATTTAATATAAAAATCGAAAATAATAAATTAATTAAATATTGTTTTTGGTAATCGATTAAAATAAACAATTTTAATATTTATATAATAATATTTTTATTGTTTTTAAAATTTCGAATAAATAAAAATAATTTATTTAAATATAAAAAATTTTTTCAATTTAATTATTTTGATATTAATATTATATTTATAATTAAATATAATACAAATTTATTAATTTTATAAGAATTATAATATTATAATTCTAGAGAAATTTATTTGAAATTATTAATTTAAAAAATAATTTAAATGCGAAAACGACAAATCGTAAATTTAATTAAAATTTATTTTTATTACGATCAATAAAAAACAAAATATTTAAATCGCAATACAAAAATTAATTTATAATTATATAATTTGACAGTTTTAAATATTAAATTAAATTAATAATTTTTTCATTTTAATAAAAATATTAAAATTTTATTTAATTTTCGAATTTTTTATATTTTAATAATTAATAATATTATAATATTATAATTAATATTATTCAATTTTACATTGAAAATTTTATTTAAAAACGTTTATATTATATTATAAAACGTATTTATATAGTGCGCAATATAAAAATAATATATAATTAAAATTAGTATTTAATATATAAAATAAAAAATAATTATTTCAAAATATATAATATATTTAAATAAACTCGTATTATAATATTTTCGTATTACGATATTCGCGTATTATAATATTCGCGTATTGTAGTAGAGCTATATGCTCTCTCTTCAAAAATCCTTGTAAATAACTAGTTTCGAGAGCGGTACTGGTCACGTGTCTTCTAGTACATAAGGAGCTTTCGCTCACCATAGACTAATCAACAACCCTTTCTACTTCTACTTTGATTGATTGATTGATTGATTTACGGATTACGAATTACTTCGAATGAGTCTAGTCCACTGACTAAGACGAACTGACTTACGATTGAGTTTTTTTACTTTGTATTTTATTGTTTTTTTACAATATTATAATATTTACGTATTAATAATTATTTAATATTATAATATTTTTCTTCGTATTACAATATATAGTTCGTTTATTATTAATTACTTTAAATCGATATATAATTCGTTTATTATTTATTGTTTTAAATATTTTTAATTTTTAATTATATTAAAATATATAATTAAATAATTAATTTGCATTTTAATTATATTAAAATATATAATTAAATAATTAATTTACATTTTAATTATATTAAAATATATAATTAAATAATTAATTTACATTTTAAAAAATTAATTAATTAATTTTAATTTTAATCGTATTTTAAATATTAAATTAATTATTAAAAAATATTAAAATATTTTAAAAAAACGTTTTTAAATATTATTAAATTATTAAAAAATTTAATTTTTTTTTTTAATTTTTAAAAATTTAAATATATTAATAATAAAAAAATTCGAATTTTTTATTATATATATTTAAAAAATTAATATTATTTTATAATTAATTAAAAAAATTTATAAATTATAATATTTTTATTATTTTTATTTTATTTTAATTAATTATTAAAATAAATTTTAAATTTTTTTATAAAATATATTTAAATTAATAAATAAATTTTTTTTTATAAATTAATAAATTTTTTATTTTTAAAATCGAATTATTTATTATATTAAAATTTAAAAAAAAATATTTAAATATATTAATATATTACGTTTAATAATTATAATTATAATATATTAAATATAAAAATTATTAATTATTTAAAAAATTAAATTTAAAATTAAAAATATAAATATATTTTAAAATTTTATATTAAATTTTTTTTAATTAAAATACGTAATAAATAAATATATATATTTTTATAAAATAATTATAAAAAATTTTTCGTGTAAAAAAAAATTATAATTATATTAATTTTATATAATATTAATTAATAATTTTTATTATATTTATTTTTATTTTAATTAATTTTTTTTATTTATAAAATTAATATAAAATTTAATTTAATAAAATTTTAATTATTATAAATTATAAATTTTTATTTATTTATATTATATATTAAAAAATCGTATTTTATATAATTAATAAATTTTTATTTGTAATATTAATTTCGTTATATAATTATTAAAAATTTAATATATTTTAAATATAATAAATAAAATTAAAATTTATTAAAATATAAATTTTTTAAAATTAATTTATTATAATTAAAAAATTATATTTAATATTATTATTAATAAAATTGAAAAATCGTTAATAATTTAATAAATTAAATAATAAAATTATAAAATTAATAATTGAATTTTTTTAATTTATAATTTTTATAATTAATAAATAATAAATAATTATATTTTTATATTTTTCAAAATTTAATTTATATTATTAAATTAATATAATTAAAATTTAATTTTTTTATTTAAATTATAATTTTCTTTTAAAATAATAATATAATATTAATAAATTTAATATAAATTATAAATTTTATTTTTTTATTTTGAATTTTATAAATTAATTTAAATTTAAAATATTATTATTTAAAATAAATTATATATTTAAATTTATTTTTTGTATTTTATAATTATTTATAATATTTAAATTAAAATTTAATTAAATTTAAATAATAATTATTATTATTTTAATTTTTATAATTTTTTTTTATTTTTTATATTTTTTAAAAATTTAAATATTAAAATTAATAAATATATTTATAATTATTAATTTATATATAATATTTTATTATTATTATTAATATAAAAATATTTATAATAAATATTTTAAATTATATTTTAAATATTAATAAAATTAATATAAATATTTTTTTATTTTTATTATTACGATTTTTATTTATTATTTAAATTTTTTTATATTTAATATAAAAATATTAAAAATATTTATTTTATTTTTATTATTAAATTTTTTAATTTTTTTTATAAATTAAAAAAATTTAATAATTTATTATAAAAATGAATTTTTTTTAATAAAAATATATATATATTTTTTTTATTTAAATATTTTAAATTTATTTTTATTATAATAAAATAATTATTTTTATTTTATATATTAATTTATATATAAAATAAAAATAAAAATTTAAATTAATTATAATATAAATACGTTTTAAATAATATAAAAATTTATTATTATATTTTTTATATTTTTATAAATATTTTAAATAACTTTTTAATATAATAAAAACTTTCAATTATATTATATTTAAATTAATTTATAATTATAATTTTAAATCTTTTATTAATATATTAAATTATATAATATTTAATAATTATTAAATCGTTTTTAAATTTAAATTTAAAATTAATATAATTTAAAAATTTTAAATTAATTTATTTTTTTAATATATTTTAATAAATCTTTTAAAAAATTTAATATAAATAATATTAAATTTAATTAAATTTAATATCGTATATAATTATTAAAATAATATTATATTTATATTAAAAAAAAATATTTATAATAAAAATTAATTTAATTTAATTAAATTAAAATTTCTTTTATTATTATAATTTATTAATATATAAAACTTATTAAAAATTATAAATATTAAAATTAAAAAAAATTTATTTTTAATTTTATAAATTAAATAATTATAAAATTTAAAATATAATATAAATTTTTTTTTTTTCAAATTTTTTATTTATTTATATTATAATATAATTAACGTAAAATTATAATATTAATTATAAAATAAATAAAAATCGATATAAATAATTATAAAAATAATAAAAAAATTTAAATTATTATATAATTATATTAATTTTTTTTATTATATTATAAATTTTAAATATTAATACGTTTTTAATTATATTTTTATTTTTTATTAAATTTTAATAAATAAATTTTTTTTTAATTTTAAATTTTTTATTATTTAATTTATTTTTATTTATAAAAATAATTTTATATTTAATTTAAAAATTAAAACTTTGATTATTTATAAATAATTTATTAATAAAAATAAATAATTATAAAAAAATATATTTAATATTATAATTTATATTATTAATTTATTATTTTATTTTTTAATATATTATTTTTAATAATTAATTTAAATTTTTTATTTTATTTCTTTTATTACAATTTAATTATATTTTTATATTAAATTGTTTTTAAAAAAAATTTTTATAAATAAAAATATTATTTATTTATATATTAATATAATTATAAATAATTTTAATAATATTATATAATAATTTTAAACGAATATAAATAACGTATATTTTTATATAATTTTATTAATATAAAACGTTAAAAAATTATTATAAATTAAATACAAATTTAAATAATATTTTAAATATTAATAATATTAAAATACTCGAATATATTAATATATTATATTCAATTGTTATAATTTTTACGTATTGAATATAAAAATTGTTAATTGTTTAAAAAATTAAATTTAAAATTGAAAATATTAATATATTTTTAATTTTTACATTGGTTTTTTTTTAATTAAAATACGTAATAAATACGTATATATATTTTAATTTTTTTATTTAAAAATTAAATTAAAATAAATATAAATATTATAATAAATTATTAATAATTATATAAAAATTATTAATAATTTTATTTTTAATTTTATTAATTAATTTTAAATTAAATAAACGAATTTTAATATATTTAATATAATTAAATTTTATAAAATTAAATTATATATATATTTTTTTATTTATTTATTATAACAAATATAAATTTTATATTTTTTTTTAAATTATAATTATAAAAAAATTATTAAAATCTTTATTATTATTAATTTTAATAAAATATTTACAATTATATAATTTTTTTAATCGTTTTTATTTTTAATATTTAATTTATTAAATAAAAAAAATTAAAAAAAAATTAATAAAAACTAATTTATTTACTTTTTTTATATAATAAAATTTAATTATTATAAAACGAACATTTATTAATTTGTAAAATATATTAATTATATATATTTTTTTATTAATTATTAATAATTTGTATAATTTATTTTATTTTTATTTTTTATATTAAATTTTATATTTAAATCGTTTTTTATAATAAACATATTATTAATTTATTTTTCAATATAAAAACAACGTATTTTTTTTAATAATAATACGAATTATTTTAATTATTTTAATAATTAATAATAATAAAACGTTTTTAATAATTATTTCAAAATAAATTTTAAAAATTAATAAAATAAAAATTATATTATTTAATTTTATTAAATTATTTATAATATTATTTTTTTATTAATTAATTTAATAATTAAATCGTTTTAAATAATATTATATATTTTTTTAATTTTTTTAATTTCTTTTTTATATTATAAATAAAATAATTAAACGATTTTTAATACGTATTAATTTAATATATGTAAAAAGTATTTTATATTATTTTTATAAATATATTTTTTATAAATTTAATAATTTAAAATATTATTTATAAAATTAATTTATTAATTAAATTTTTTAAAAAATTAATTATATAATTAATAATTTAATTTAATATTAATATAATTTATTTTAATTAATATAATAATATTTATAAATAATTAAAATATTTTTAAAATTATTAAATTTTAAATATAAAATAAAAAATTTTAATTTAAATAATATTTTTATTAAATTAAATTTTTATAATATTATAAATTATAATTAATTAATAATTAAAATTTTAATAATTTTATTATTTAATATAATTTTTTAAAACTTTTTTAAAAAAATATTAATTTAATTTATATAATTTTAATTATAATATTAAAATAATAATTTTTTTTTATAATTATATAATAAATAAATTAATTATTATTTATATATTATTAATTTTTTTTTAAATTTTATAATATAATATTTAAAATTATTTTTTATTTTGAAATTTATAAATAATTAATTTTATTTTTTTTATTTTTATATTATTTTAATATATATATTTTTTTTTATATTTTATATATATATAATTAATTTAATTTTTAATTATTCGTTATAATACAATTTTTTTTTATAATTATATTAAAATAAAATAAATATTTATAATTTATAATTAAAAACATTATATAATTTTTTATTATATTTTTGATTATTAATATAAATTTTAATTAAATTTATAAATAATTTATTAAAAATATTTTATAAATTATTATATTAAAATAATTATTATTAAAAAAATTATTAATAAATAAATTATAAATTCGTATTTTAAAAAGTATTTATAAAAAGAAAATATATAATTATAATTATAATAAAAAAATTATATTAATAATTAAATTTTATATATTAATTCTTAATATTAATATATTTTAATTTATTAAAAAAAGTTATTATTTTTTAATTAATTAATAATTTTTTTTAATATTTATATATAATAAATAATTTTTTTATATATTAAACGTAAAAATTTTTCAAAATATCTTTATAAATTATAATTAAAAAATTTTTTTTATTTATTTTAAAATAATAAAAAATATTTTATTTATTAAATTGAAATTTTTTTATTTAATTTTAAACAAATTTATTATTTTAAAAAATAATTATATAATAAATAATAAAAAAATTAAAAAGTTTAATTCGAATTTAAATAATAAATAAAAATACAAAGTTTAAAAATTCGTTCTTAATATAAATTTAAAATCGTTTTTATATTTTTTATTTATTTTTTATAAATATTATTATTTTATATATTAAACGTAAATTTTAAACGTTTTTTATAATAAATTTATTTAAAATTTAATATAAATAATATATATAAATATAATTTATTTAAATATTTATTTTATATTAAATTTATTATTAAAATTAAATATAATTTTTTAATTATTATTATTATTATTATTATTATATTAAAAATTTAATATTTTAAATTAATATATTTTTAATTAAATAATAAATAAAAATATAAATTTTTTTTTTATAATTTAATAAAATATTATTTAAAAAAAAATTTATATTATATTTTAAATATTATAATTATTTAATTTATAAAATTAAAATTTAATATTATTTTTAAATTTTAATTTATTAATTATTATATAATAATTTTAATTTTTATTAAATTAAAAATAAACGAACTTTAAACGAATTTTAAACGAGTTTTTTTAATTTTTTAATTTTTTAGTTTTTTAAAATAATTTTAAATATAATTTTAAATAAACATAGCAAATTAAATTTTTATTTATTTTTTTAATATATTAAAAAGCGCGAAACGTCGTTAAAACTTTAATACGTATATAAAATATAATAATAATAATAATATAATTTATTATAAATTATCGTATAACGATATAAAACTTTATTAAATAATAATATATTTAAATATAAAACGATAAAATTAACGAATTAAAAAGTTTATTAAAAACTTATTAATCGTTGAAATCGTATTATTTAAAAGTAAATTAAAATAATTTTTAAAAATTTTAACGTTATAACGAATTTTCGAAAATTTTAATTATTTCGAACTTCGAAAAAATCCAAATTTGTAAAAGAAATTATTATAGACTTCGAAAGTATCAAAGGTATTAAAAGGGGATTGGAAGTTTAAAAACTAGTACGAATGTGTAACATAAATCATGTGAGTATGAAATAGTAAGTCATGTATCAAACACATGACTCATTCAATAAAATCGAAGGAATGGACACTACTGTACAATAGCTCCCTTTTGACTCTGGGTACACTTCATCTTGCGTGGGAATGTTGTTAAGACCCATGCGCCAGATGACTTGATAAAGCATCAAATTCAGATGCATGTAGCCTTTAATCCACATCCCATCTTCTCGATTGAAAGCCTCTGAATGTCTTTCTTGCAATTGCAACGAATAGAACTTGATATAATTTGTTGGCATAACGAATCTTCCATCTCCCATATGTACTTGCGAAGGAAATGGCTGATCGTTGACCACTGCAGTTTCCGCGGAGTGGAATCTTGTCATTTGTAAAGAGATGTAAACATCGAGTTGTAAAACCGAGAACTGAAACCAGAAATCGTTATACGCTTTAAAGTCTTCGCAATAGAAAGCTCTGGTAGCCTACATTCCAACTCAGCCCTCATGCCATCTTCGTCCTCATCATTTGAACCCCACAGATCCCGGCTTGTTGAGGTTTATTATCGCTCTCGACGCTTCCGTAAATAGTCTTCGTTGCCAGGTTTCGCCTGCAGGTTTCGGAGCTACTGGTAGAAGCTGGTAAAAGACGGTAAATCAATGACTGATCTCTTTGACTGGTTCAACTTGTAAATCTTACCTATCATCATAACCTTCTCCATTCTCCTGGCCCAAGAAATGATAAATTTCTTTCGATCACTACAGTATTCAGTTCGTTATAATTTCCAGATTTTCGAATAAAAAAAAAATTATTCAAATATTAAAAATAATATTTTATTTATATTTTAATTATCAAATAAAAATATCAATAGTTTAAAAAAATAAATATTTTAAAAAATTAAAATAAAATAAAATTATATAAATTTGATTGATATTTCAAAATAATTAAACTTTATTTTAATATAATAAATTTATTATCGAATTATTCGATTTATAGCGATATAAGAAATATAAAACGTTTATAAAGTAATAGTAATTAATATAATTATTCGAGGATAATTTATCAATAGAAAATTCTCGGTCATTCTTATTTAATTCTTTTAATCCAAATCCCTTGATTTCAATTCCCCTTGATTACAAATCCCTCGACCACATATCCCTCGACTACAATTCCCTTGATTACAAATTCCTTAGTCTCAAATGTTACACCCAGCCGAGGCAGCCAAGAGGGAGAACTACCTACAAATACACTTAGGACCCTATTCACAAGGTCTTACGCTTGCACCACAGTTTGAAGAAATGGCAGAGCACACTGCTCATTCAAATGCGTACGGAGAAGATTGGATTAAGAGATCACTTGTGGAGAAGGAGAGTCCTGGGATTCGACGATCCAGGATGCGACTGCGGCGAAGGGCGTTAGACCGTGGGTCACGTCCTATTAAGATGCCGAAATTATCGAGATGTACCACGGAGGGAGTTTAGCATAAGGGGACGAATGGATTTGAGGGCAATCTTGAACGAGCCAAAACTAGCCATTAAAGCAATACGATTTATAGAACAAAGGCATTTTTTGGGGCAATTTCAAAGCTGCAGCACAGCATAAGCAGAGGAAGTGGAACGCTGGGGGGAGACTAAAGATATAAAGACACGAGATGGCTAGCAAAAGCGGCAACTAAAGAGCTTGATATACTATCAAAGATCAAACAAAGCACTCCTTTGGCGCCTATGTATATAATTGTAGATAGGAGCCAAACCGCCTAGTGGAGGAGGTTGCTGGTCACTTTGCGGTGATAAAGTGAAGTACGCCTGCCAAATGCGGCAAAGCGTACTTCGGCAACTGCGCCGAAGCTGGGCCAACCAGCATAGCTGCCCTACGGTGGGCGGCTTGAACCGTGTATGAATAAATCAATCAGTTAGGCTTCCACCCCTTCAATACTTCTTTAAGATATAGTAAAGTTTTCCAGACTGTACTGTCCTGCCTTGAGCCATTCCATTGCCTCTCCCTCCATGATACCGTGAATATAAGATTCGCCCACAACTTTATATGAAAGACCATCCGTGCCGGGTCTTAGGATCACAGGAATGCTGCATCCAAGAAGAATACAAACGATGTCGCCTCGCCGTGTTTCTTTCCTCGCTTGACCAATATATCCTTTAGCGGTAATTATCAGTCTTCGTCCATACACTGTGGTGGTAACTCGATCGAGGGAATCACGGCTGTTTCCAATCCCAGCCATTGCCGAATCGATGTCTGTTCCGGTGGGGAAGTACAATTTCAAATTCTGGCCGCCAATTTGGAGTTCTTTGTTGTAATAAAACTTCAGGCGTTGGAATTCCTGAAGGAGGGAACTGCTGGCTTCAGAATCTTCGTCTGGCCAAGGAATTTCGAGAAGCCCTCCATAGGACTCAGGAGCAATGTCCCCCTTTGAATCTCTGTTCAAAACTAGAGTGCGCCAAAGTGCATTCCGCAAACCCGCAGTATCCTGATATGGACTCTCGTTGTGAATGGGCTGAGTAATGTCGTTTTCGAAGTCTTCTTCTTTTGTAGAATATGACGAGTCGGCATGGCCTAGGCCATCGATCTTGTCGATGATGAAGCCCCGAGCTATCAAATTGCCGCTGTCAAAGTTGATCACGGGGTTTGAGTTTTGGCTGGATTGATAAGAGACTTTCTCCGTCATTTCTAGCGTTATTTGAACTTCGTCTGTCCAGTCTGGCATCCAAGAAGGCAGAACACGACCAACTGATCTGTACCCACCAGGATTGGTAATTATATCGAGACTTCCACTCCAGTTAATGATAGCTTTTGCGAAGCCAATGAAAACCTCGGATGTCGACAAGTTATAGTTTGGCGTGATCAACTCCGACAATCGATGATCTACCAGACTGAGAATACCGTATACCTTATCTCTAGGATCCATCTGTCTGGCACCACTGACAACCCAGAGAAGCTTCTTCAGATCAGGATGATCAAAGCCTTGGAATGCAGCATCCCTGAATATTCTAAGTTGCAATATCCGATTGACACCGTTGATAAACATACTTGAATCGTAGTCTTCGATACCCATCGCCTCGTAATCCAGATCTACTGCACGAAAAAGTGTGCCCCAGTCGCTAGCAAAGACATCGATTGCGAGCAGTAGGAAAGGCCAGTTGATGATTTTACTTCCACACACAACACTAAGGCTATCGGTACTCAGAGCAATTTCTTGAATTATCCACAATCGCCACCAGTACGAGCGGGAGAGAAGGTCCTGTAGAGCTTTCCAGATTCCAATCTCAAAAACTTGTTGCTTGTCCAGTAGGGCCGCCATGAATGCAGCCATTTCCTCTCTGGTGCTGAGTCCTTGTTTGAAAGCGTGAGTCCCAACGAACGTCATCGCGTCCATCGCTTTATCGCTCCCATCAGCTGCATTTCCAAGCCATACCATAGTTCCAGATGCCCGCATGTAAATATCTTTCATCCGTTTGACTTGAACATTGCGTTCTTCGACGTCGTTCTGGTTGATGCATATCGCGTCGACCCAATATCCCATTCGTTTTTCTCCCCCGACCACCTCCACGATATCCATTATATGTCTGCGCAAGAAATCCTCTAGATTCTCCGTTACCTTCATAGGATGTCCATTGACGAGAATCAAGCGCGTGGCGCCGGTTTCTCCCCACGTGTAGGAGAGTGCTGTGTAGTCCCCCCACGACCACCGGCCAAATGTTGGGCTTGCATACAGGTCTCTGAAAGCATTGACTATTCGCTGCAAGCCCGCCGCTCTGTCTTCGGGCTCTGCAAGCACCAATTCCTTTGATTTGAGATAATCCTTGACACTGCACAGCCTAGTGCCGTTGGATTCCATCAGTTCTTGACTTTCTTCGGTGTAATCATCCAGCGACACAGTCTTCATCCCCAATCGAACAATGCCTTGAGGATATTCACTAGTCACGGTAGATGCTAGGCTTTGCTTATCCTGCGTGAAATACAACAGCCTGATGTCGTTCTTTTCGAGGCTTAGCGGCTGATAGTCCATTGCTGCTCTGGAAGGGCGCTTTCACTGGTGGAAAGATGGAATGCTGGAAAACTTTCTCGATCTGGGGCTGTATAAAGAGCCAGTGAATTTGAGGCTAGTGAATTTGGGGCTAGTGAATTTGCTTTGAAGTTTCAAGAGAATGGATGAAAGACGTTTTTGGGATGCGTCGGCTGATATCTGCACACGTCTTTCAGCTGATATTTTCACATGTCTTTCAGCTGATATTTGCACACATCTTTCAGCTGCGGGCTGCAGGTTGCAGGACGATGGCTTAGATTGCTAGTCGAGCTACCAATTAGATGTCGAGGACGACATCTGAACTCCAATGATTAGCGGAATTTTTTTTTTTTGAATTCCATACTCTATGTACCTCACTCTAAGCTCTCAACACCGATTAATTGCAGTACCCGCTCGTAGCACCCGCTCGCAGCACTTACTAGCATTCTCTACGCGCGTAAACTTTGCTTAAATCGATCGATTCTACGATTAGATTCTAAATAGCGTTAATATTTTCAATAATTGGTCGGATAAAGCGCGGTCGCTAGCTTCTTAGCGAAGAACACTAAAACTCTTGCAGTTTCCAATTTTATAGTTTAATATTTTAATGCGCGCTTAATAAATTTGTTTGAAATTTTTATAATAAATTTAATTAATATTTTAAATTATAAATTTCGAATATTTAAATATTTAATTTTAAATTAATATTATTAATATTAAAATAAAAATAATTAATAACGTTAATAATTAATTAATAAATTAATAATATTAATAATATACGTATTTTTCGATAAAATAATTAATAAAATTTTTTTTTTAATAAATATTATTTTTTTATAAATTAAAATATTTTAAAAACTTTAAAAAATATATTTATAAATTTAATATAAATATATATTTTTTAAAATTTTATATTTTTAAAATAAAATCAATAATATAATTAAAATAAAAATATTTTTTATTAAAATAAATAAATTTTAATATAAATAATTTATTAATTATTTATATTAAATAAAAAAAATTTATATATTAAAAAATATATAATTTATTATTTAAAATAAAATTAATAATTATATTTTTTAAAAAAATAATTTAATTTTAAAATTTAATATTTTTTTATTAAATATATTTTTATTATAAAATAATATTATATTTATTTATAATATTTAAAAATAAATTAATAATTTATTATAATTAAAAATAATTAAATATTTAATATTATTATTTTAAAATAAATATAAAATAATAAAATTTATATAAAAATATTATTTAAATAATATTTATTTTTTATTTTTATTTTTATATATATTTTAATTATTTAATTTATTATTATAAAATTTAAATAATTAATTTAAACATTTTTCAAAAAAATAAAAATATAAAAATATAAATTTATTAAATTATAAAATTTAAAAATAATAATTTTTTAATTTATAAAATATTATTTTAAAAAATTATAAAAAATATAAATAATAATTTTTTATTATATAATAAAACTTTCGAATCAAATAATTAAAATTTAAAAAACGACGTAAAATAAAAATTAATTTAAATTTTAAATTTATAAATATTAAATATATTAAAAAAATTAAAATAAAAATTAATTTAAATTTTAAATTTATAAATATTAAATATATTAAAAAAATTAAAATTAAAATTAAAAATCGTTAAATTAAAATAAAAAATTTTAATTTATCCAAAAATAGTATTTTTATAATAAATTATATAATAATTGAGAAATAAAAAAGTTATAATAGTTTAAAGTAAAGTAATAAAAGCTAAGCGAGGTAACCGACATGGGAAATAGCCGATATTGGAAGAGGGCTTTATGCCTGAACACCGAGCAAGCGTGATTCGCTTCCTTTATTTTTATGTGCAAAGCGCCACAGCTGAAAAACCATGCATTTGGTGCAACCATAATCCTACCCCTCAAAATGCACCATTTACAGTAAGCCTCTCAGCTTTCCTATAATAGGTCACCGCTGCAACTGGACAGCACTAAATGTCTCTTGCATGTGAGACAGCACTCCAGCGGCTGCCGTAAGCTTTCACCATTGGGACAACCACTTTCATATTTATGAGCTGACTGCCTACTTTCTTGTGTAATAATAGTCAGCCCCAATGCGAGCCTCTGCATAACAACTGTCGATTGGTTGATATCTCCGAAACGGGCTTTCTTGAACCACCACCTCTATTGTATGAAACAGTGAGACTGCAATGCGGCAAGTCCCTTGGGAGACATGAGTGCAGATCATGCGGTGTATCGATTGTAAGAGAAAATATATAAGGCTGCTATCTCTCGTGAACTTGAGATTCGATCTCTAGAAAGCACCCACTTTAACGCCATGGCTACCATCAACGGCATCACAGGCAATCAATTCACACCGGGAGAAGACGGCTACAACGATCACAGGTACCAATATGCACTTTCATCCTTCCAAGATGATAATCGCATCGCACCAGGATTAATCGTGTATCCCGCAAACAAATACGAAATAGCACTGACCCTCAAATACGCCAAGTCCCAAAAGATAGCTGTGGCAATCAGGACAGGAGGCCATCAATACTGCGGAGCATCTTCTACTATCGCTCCCAACATCCAGCTTGATCTTTCGCAGACTTTCAAAAACCCTAAGGAAGACCTTGTCTACATCGAGAAGGACAGTAACGCTTTTGTCCGTACAAGCGTCAGTTGGCCTCTTGGAGAATTTGCCGACTTCCTCGGAAGTCACAAAGCATTCGTTCCGCATGGGCAGTACGTGACAGATTTCTTTTTCTCATGTTCTTGAAACACAGTCTCATGACTCTGGTCTTAATTTTCAAAAAAAAAAATATGGTATTGATTTATAGACAGATGCATCAATGTCCACCTCGGCGGACATGTCCAAACTGGCGGATATGGTCAGTTGGGACGCAGTTTCGGCCTTCTCGGTGATCAGGTCTTGTCGCTTGAGATTGTGGACCACGCAGGGAATTTCAAGGAGGTAACGAGGGAGAGCGACCCCGAGCTTTTCCACGCCGTTCTTGGCGGGAGTCCTGGAAACTTGGCTGTCATCACGCACTTCACTATCAAGGTCTATCGCGATCAAGATTATCCTGGTTCCCGGGGATTGAAGGCCCTGTATTGGTACTCCCCTGAGACGTTAAAGCGCCTGCTGGATATTCTGGCCGAGATGTCGGACAATGAGGAGTCTCCTAGGAACTACGATTACTGCGTCAGTGTGCTCAGTGAATCATTTCCTGTCTTGGATCTCTTTCACGAGGATCTGGACGAGGAGATGAAAAAGGAACATCCTGAGATTTACGGGAAAGACGGCCTTCCTTTCTTCCCCCGCACCATCGTCGTGTATGCACAGTGGGTTCCGTTTGCCGAAACCGACGTCTGTGACATGGATTGGTTTGATCGGATCGAAAAGGGCTCTATATTCTCCCCTGTGAAAGAGCAACCGATGTCCGAGTTGTCGAAAGGCTGGCTCTTTAGGAACATCCGAGAATTCGACCACCCATTCGTTAAAAGCACACACATGACCAACTCGAAAACCCTCGTGGCTGATGGCTGGGCTGAGTGGATGACAGGACGTATCGATGCAATTGTGACACCAGAGGAGAATAGGTGTTTTCTCTCAGCTCAGCTCCAGAATTTTGGAGGCAAGTACTCCAAGTTCGTCACCAACGCCAATAACGGCACCTCCTACAGCTGGAGAGATTCGACTGTTTGCGCTACCCTCGATTGCTTCTACGAAGATGGGTACAAGGAGACGGCTGAGGAGTGGCACAGAGTCAACGAAGAGGAGGGGATCGGTCCAAATGGCATTTTTAGCAAGCAAGATCGCCGTGTGCTGTGGGGATCATTCGGAGAATATGACCTGGATAAAGTTTGGAATTGCTATTTTGATGATCGTGCGAAGTACGATAGATTGGTAAAGGCTAGAAGCAAGGCTGATCCTGACGGGGTGCTCACCCCGAATACCTTCTGTGTGGCGCGGAAGGAACACCACTTTTTCTAGGTCGGCTAGGTATTTTTGGATCTAAGGGGTATTATTTCTTGGGTTTTCAAGACGAGATAATGAAATTATTTAGCCGAGTTGTCCCCCCTTCTTCCCCTAGCGAGAGTTAGACCCTTGCACATGGAAAGTCCTGGGTGGCCCTTTTCTAAAAATACGGGCTTTGGTGAGTATGAGTGGCAAGACCCACAACCTTCCAGTTCGTCTACTTCGAACCAAGGAGGAAGTACGGGGAAGGGAAGGGGGGCGGAATCTGGAGGAAGTAGTACCACGGCCTGGGGTACAGCAGGTGAACAACCACAGAACCACCGCATGCAGAATCCAAGGATATCGAAGCCTGACGAAGGTGAAGCAAACGAGATGATCAAGAGCCAAGATGAAGGCCCCACACACTTGGTTTCTCCACACTCCTTGGTTTTTCTACTCGCCACCTTGCCCTTCTTCATTTTATCCTTTTTGCCTTTGCTAGCTGGCGCAAGAAACCCATCATACGGGGCTAGGGGAAGCTCCTCCTCCTCCCCCTCTATAACAGGTTCGTACTCCTTCTCCGCCGCCGCTGGTTCCTCCATGACAGGGTCGTAGTCTTCGACTCCTCCACGCTTTCTATGCAAGCCTCGTTCGGTTCCTGAGCCTTATTCTATGTTCGTATTCCGTTCGAAGTGCTTGACGAGGATCGATGAGCGGGGGCATTCGTCTCCGCCCTTTCAGGCTCGTTCCGCTTCTCGGTTATCGGTATCGAGTAATCGCCCGTATAGGTCCGAACAATTGCGCTCGCATACGCATATTCTTACCCTACTCGAATCAATAAGGCTCTGCATCTCCATTCTGCTTTCATATGAGATCGAAGCTCAAATTCAAAAACGTTCGATTTGGACTGTTAATTATGCTAAACATCCAAGAACCGTCATCGACTTGTAGATTATTGTGATCACTACTGTAAGTTAGCTCGATAGCTTTCTATATTAGTGTAACTCACATTGATTCGCAGAATGGAGAAGCTCTTATGTTCATAAATTCACCTTCTTTGTTTTGTGTTGTGCTTCCTAAGTAGTACACAATTTGGAGATCTTCTAGTTCAACAGAAGATTCGTCGCTAGTCCACTAGACACTGGTATTTTGAACTTCCGAGGCAAGGGGAATATCTCTTACTTCGCAGTTATACAACGATCGAAAGACATCAGAGATTCTCTCAACCTTTATTGTCCTTGATAAGCGTGGTACATAGGTAATGAGGAGCATTAGAACGTACTATAAGTCCTAGCTGATCAATTTTCCAGTGTAGAATTGTCACGTGGACCTTTCGGTAATCCGATATGACCTCCCGAACAGACTTCGCTACGTACATAGATACCGAGTACTCCGTCACAGAATGAAACCGAATATAGGGAATGTTGTATATCTGGGACAAAGGAAACATCCCAGGCGCATCCATATCTTGGATCCCACTCCACACCGAAACAGAAAGACGCAGCCACTGCAATTGTGGCTCGAACCCACTCTCCCGAACTAAGACCATCTCCTTCCGAAGGCCCTCGAAGACGCGATGAGCAATGTCCAGGTTGTGTGAAAGCGGCCTGACTCCTACCTTTTTCACATACTCCACAAAGATTGCTCGAACTTGACATTAGAATTGTACGTTCCCTCGATTCCTTTCAATGCATCTCCCTGCATGCTCGAGATCACGCCAGATCAATACCCCTTTCACCAGTAAAGGCGGTCATTTTTCTCTTATGCTTGTCCCTTCAAAGTTCCGCTCGTCCACCCAGACTGGTGGCAGCTCTGGCTGCTTGGGTTCCTTGGTCTCTTCGGAGGCGGCATCATCGTCGGACTCAAAATACTCTGCATCTGGGTGGTTGGGAGGTCTTCAACTATCTGGTTCGCCTGCTGCGGAACCGCAACATTGCCCAATATATCGAAAACCACCCTGCCGCTTATAACGAAGTCCTAGTAGCCGTTCAAGAAATTCCACAGTCGAAGCCCTTACCAACTCCCGCTTCCACGCCTCGAGAAGAGCCTGAAACTGACGGCCAAGCTGATCAGCACAAGAACAACCTCGTCGACCCTCATGATCATAGCTCCCTAGCGGTTAAGCAAGAACTCAGTCAAGGCGGTCGACCTTTATACCATGCCTATGTCGAGGACGTAGACGACTCCAGCATCGAGCAGATGAGCGACAATTCTCAGCGTTCGGCGAACCTGCCGCCTCTATTCCTCTCTATGTATTCTGGTCTCTGCATCTGCAGTAGCATTAGGTAGAGATTGTAGACCGACTCGTATGATGGCTAATCCATTGCTCCTGCATTCGCGGGTCGCGGACCTTCTGGCAGATGAAAATGTGAAGATAGCAAGGACTGGGGTTGTAGGGAGAGTGGTAGATGACATACAATGTCAGTCGTCGCTTCTTAGAGCGCCCGCTGGTACATCTTCTCGGCCACGGCTAGCTTGCCCTAGTCGGTGTAAAAGAGTCTTAGGTTATAATATGCCTATGCCATTTTATCGTTTAAAACTAAGTTATTCGAAAACATATACGAACATCTAGCTGCATGCTGGAGAAGTCGTCGTTGTATTAGCCACCGCTAAACAGCTTGCTCCCCGGGAATATGTAATTTAACAAACTTTATAGCTAGCTTAGCTAAATCGTAGCCCTATTTTTGGTTAAGAATGTGAACTGTTTATAAGTAAACGCATTTATGCATATTGTACCCTCGTGACTCGATTAATTCTTGCGAAGACATATCTACTTCTACGAGCTCGTGGTTATTTAGTACTCGCATTGCTTTTTGGAAGCTTACTTCGTCTTTGGCTAGTTCTCGTACCTAGTCTGGGTCATTAAAGTCATCGTGCTGAAGAAGCTTTAACTAGAGATTTTGACTATTGAAGTACGCCTAGAAACAAAGAAGTTTAGCCGAAAGGTCATTTTCTTGTTTGACACGATTAAATAAAATTTGCCATGTAGAGTAGAGCGTTCGGTCTTTGTACGAGCCCGGTTCAGGACTCAACTCCAGTTAGTACAAGAATCGAAGCTCGCACAAGAATCGGGGCTAGCACCAGAATCGACGCTGGCACAAGAGTCGAGGCTCGCACAAGAATCGACGCTCGCACCAGAATAGAGGCTCGCGCCAGACGGGTGGACTGGCCTGCCCGGCTTTCACGTCAAGTGGCTTCTGTGTTAGACTTTCGAGTGGTTTTAGTGCTGAGTAAGCACTGCAATGGATATAATGTCCCCGCACCTAGTTAAATTTCATCACCTTAATCAATCAACCAGATTATTAAGACCATTAATTATATTATTTAGATTGATAGATTATGAGCCCGGAAGGTGCTTATTGAAACCGTCGTATTATTTTACTTTAAAATATTAATTTTATTTATTATAGCGATTTTAACAATTTTAATTAAATTTGAAATATTTATTTTTATAATATTATATTACGTTTGTAAGTAAAAAAAGATTGAAATCCTTATAAAAAATAATTATTTTCGATATAAAATTTTTGTTTAATCGCTTTTATTAGTATTTATATTATTAAATTAATTAATAACGAAAAATTAAAATTGATTTTTTTTATATTAATCGAATTAATTAAAATTTTTTAAAAAAAAACTATTAAAATTATTTAAATTATTTTAAATAATATAAATGATAAATTATAAAATAAAAACTTTTTTATAATTCTTTTTTAAAATATTAAAAGAATTTGAAATAAATTTAAAAAATATAATAAAATTATTAATTTTATTTAAATATTTATTTAATAAACGAACTTTAAATAAAAAAAGTTTAAAACTTTTAAAAAATTAAAAAATTTACAAATCGTTTTAAATTTTATAAACTTTAATTTTTAACGATTAAAAAATTAATTATTAATAATAAAATTTTAAATCGAATTATAATAATTATAAAAATACAAAATATTATATTTTTCGTTTATTAAAAATCAAACGTATATTTAATAAAATAATTATTATATTATAAGTTTATAATAAAAAAAATTATATTAGTAAAAAAAATAATAATATAATTATAAATAATTTCGTAATAATAAATAAATTAAAAATAAAAAACGTAAAATTAATTATAATAATTATAATAATAATAATATAAAACTCGTTAATTATAATAAATTTTTATTATTTTAAATTTTAATAATATATAATTTAATTTTATATATTTAAAACATTAATAAATATTAAATCAAATTAATATAATAAATAATATTATTATAAATACGATTGAATATTAAAATCAAATTTAAATAATTTTTTAAAAATTTTTTAATATAATAAAATATTAATTATATTTAAAAAAAAACGAATAATTAATATTTCGAATAATAAAAATAGAAAAAATAATATTTATAATTTTTTTATATTGAATTAATATTAAAATATTAATAATAATATTATATATTTAATAAATATTACTTTGAATATATTAACGAAAATTAATCAATATTATAAATATAAAAATATTAAAATTTAAATTATATATTAAATATAAAATATATAAAATTTATATAATAAATAAAATAAATTTTTAAAAAATAAAAATATAAAAAAAATATAAAATTTTATTAAATAATATTATTAAATAAATAATTTAAATAATTAATTTTTTATTAGTTTTTTAAAATTATATTATAAAATATATAATTTAAATTAAAAATAAAATATTAATAAATATATTTTTTTAATATTATAAAATTTTTTAATTATTTTTAAATATAAATTTATTTATTATAAATAATATAATATATAATTATATTATTATTAACATTTTAATTAATTATTTTTTAAATTATAAAATAATTAATAATATTAAAATAAATATTTATAAAATTAAAATTAAAATAAATTTAAAATTAATAATCGAATAAAATTTTAATATTTAAAATTTTTATAATTTTTTTATTAAAACGAAAAAAATAATAAATTTTTTTTTTTTAAATATATTTAATATTTTATTCGAATTTTTAATTATTAATAAAATTTTTAAAAAATAAATATTTATAAAATTAATACGAGAAAATTATTACGTAACAAAAATATTATTTCGTATAAATAAATATTAAAAAAAAATTTAATATTTATAATAAATTAATTCGATATAAAATTAAAATTATTATTAAAAAATTTAAATAAATTTATAATATTAATTATTTTAAAATATTTATTTTTATTATAAAATATATAATTTTATAAATACTTTTAATATTTATTATAAAACGCGATTTAAAAATAAATTATATTAATATAAATTTAATATTTTTAAATTTATATAAAAAATTTTAAATTTTTTTATAAATTTTATTTTGAATTCAAAAATAAAAATTTATATTTTTTATTTAAAATTTTTTTTTACGAATTTAAATAAATTTTTCGAAAAATTAAAATTTATATTTTTTTATTTATTAATAATATATTAATAAAATAAATATAAATATTATTAAAATTAAAATTAAAATTAAAAAACGTTAAAAAAAATTTAAATTAAAAAAAAGCACGAAAATTATATTTTAATAATTTATTAAAAATATATATATAAATAAATTATTATTATAATTTTTATTTTTATAAACAAATTATAAATATTATAATTTATTTAATTAATTATTATATTAATTAATTTATTAAATTTATATTTTATAAAATAAAAAATATAAAAATTATAATATATTTTTCAATTTTATATCAAAAATTAAAAACGATTATAAATCGATTTTAAAATAAATAATTATATTAAAAAATAAAACAATTTAATAAATAATATAAAAATAATAAAATATAATATTAAATTCGATAAAAATAAAAATTATTATAATAAATAAAATTATAAAAAAAAATAATTTAATTAAAAAAACTATAATTAAAAACCAATAAAAAACTTTTTAAAAAACTTTTTATTTTATATTATAATAATTTTTTTACGATCGATTTTAATACGAATATAAAATTTTTAAATAAATTTAAATATATTAAAATTTAATATTTTTATATAAAAAATAATATAATTATTAAAAATAAATTAATTTTAAAAAACGATTAAATTATAAATATTTTTATAAAATAAATATTTTATAATAAATTTATAATTTATAAAATTATAATAAATTTAAATAAAAATTAATTTAATTTAAAAAAAATTATAATATTATTTATAAATTTTAAAAATTAAAAAAAAAATAATAATAAAAAAATAAATAAAAATAAAATAAAAGTTTTTTAAAACAAATTTAATATATTTTTAATTATAAAATAAAAATTAAAAATATTTTATTTAAAATTAAATTTTTTTTTTTAATTTTTTATAAACTTTTTTTATAAAGCGATTAAAATTAGCGTTATAATATTTAATAAACTTTTTTACGACGATTCGATATTATAATTAATAAAAAATAAAAAATAATAAATCTTAATAATAATTAGTGCGATGGTCACGTGAAAACATTAGATATTTATATTACTTTGGACGTTGAAATGGATATATTTTTACAGCGCTCCTCAGCAGAGGGCGTGTTAGACTTTCGAGTGGTTTTAGTGCTGAGTAAGCACTGCAATGGATATAATGTCCCCGCACCTAGCTAGATCTCATCACCTTAATCAATCAACCAGATCATCAAGACCATCAATTATATTACTCAGATTGACATTCTGAAGCTAGATGCGGACCCTGACCACGCCATACTCATGGGTAATATGGGCTCGCGCACGACTGTAACGGAAGACACCGTTTTGCTGGATGATCATATAATGCTTGATGAATCATTGTATACTGAATATAAATACTTGGATAATAGAATTCAACCCAATTATTATCTTTCCAAATTCCAAACTCTCTCCGTTAATGTCCAGAACACCGAAAATGGTGGAGTATCAAGGATAATAACCTAAGGAGGATGTCACTTTCACTTGAACCGCGCTCGCTCACTTAGGAGTCTCTTGCCCATAACCTTGACCCAAATCTCTCCACCTCCTGACGTTGCTGCTATAACCCCAATTGTCCAGCTGAGCACCCTCTCCGGCCATCTTGTATGACTGTATCTTCCTCGCACCTTCGCTCGCTTCTCTCGGTTACGCGGCCGGATATGGCGAGACATGGCTTCCGGGAGAACGCAAGCAGCGTGGCGTTCGTGAGGTATCTCGGGTAAGAAGGTTTAACGGAAAGTGGCTGAGAATATAGAGGCTTCACACCGTTTGATAGCAGGCGCGGAGGAAGGCATATCGGATTAGCATCCCTTGGGTTATTGAAGTAGTTAAGTGTTGATAAGTATGGAAGTACGGTGGCAAACCCATAGTAGTGGCTGTAGTAGAGAGACCGAAGGTATATTCAAGACGGCATTCGAACCAGACCTTTAACTCCGTGGTAATAGTATTCGTCCGCTTCTAAATAAGGCACCTTCGAGTATGGTTAAATTTTCTACCTTGTACGAATGCTTATTTTATAACCGCAGTTGCTTAATTCTCCTAGTGAGGTCCTCGTATTTCGTTGCGTTCGTTTTTCGAGAATAAATTTTAATTTTCTCTCGTTTCGTTATTTGATAAGTTTTTTTTAATAGGTTTAAATAAAAAAATTTTTATATTATTAATTAACTTGCAATAAAATAATAAAATTTAAAAATAAATAAAATCGTATTTATTATTTTTATTTTTATTAATTTTTTTTATTAAAAAAATAATTATAATTAAATTAATATATTAATTAATTATATTAATAAATATCGTTTAAATTTTTTTTTTTAAATATTATAAAGTCGTAAATCGTAAAAAAAAAAATTTAAATAATTTTTCGAATTTTGTAAATTATAAAATATTATAATTAAAATAAATTTTTTTTTTTTTAAAATTTATAAAAATAAAAATATAAAATAAAATATTATTTAACGAAATTCAATATATATATAAAATACTAATAAAAAATAATTATTATTATAAAAAAACGAATAAATATAAAATAATTTTTTAAAATAATAATTATAAAAAAAATTAAAAAAAAAAATTATTTTATAATTAAATTTAAATTCGAATTATTCGAAAATTTAAAAAAAAAAATTAAATTATTAATTAAATTTCGAAAAAAAAATTTTAAAAATTGAAAAAATTATTAATATATTATTAATTTTACGAAAAAAAAAATAATAAAAATAAAAAAAACTATTAAAATTATAATATTATAATTAATTAATATGAAATTTAAAAATTAATAAAAATATTATAAAATTTAAAATTTTTTTTTTTTTTATTATTTTAATATAAAATAAAAATTAATAATTTTATAAAAAAAAATATTTATTTATTATATTTATTTTTTAAAAATATTAAAAATATAATAAAAATTTTTTTTTTAATATTTAATATATATTTTACTTTGTAAATTTTATAAAAAAGTTTTTATAAAAAATTATAAAATTTTCGATTTTAATAATTTATTTTTATTTTAAATATTTTATAAATATTTAAAATCAAAATAATTTTATTAAACGATAAAATTAATAAATTAATAAGTTTTTTAATATTTAAAATAAAAACGTATTATTAATATAATTTTATATTAAAAAAATATTTAATATTTAAATATTTAAAATAAAAACGTATTTTTAATAAAATTTTATATTAAATTCCTTTTAAAAATTTTATTTAATATATAATTTTAAAAAAAAAAATTTAAAATTTTTTTTAAAAATTGTACAATTATAAAAATATTTAATATTAAATTAATATTTTAATATTTAAAATAAAAATATATTTTTAATAAAATTTTATTAAAAATTTTTTTTTAAAATTTTAATTTTTTATATCGAATTATTATAATTATTTTTTTAAAAATTATATAATTATAAAATATATTTTTAATATTTTAATATTTAAATATTAAATATTTAAAATAAAAATATATTTAAAATTTAATAATATTTAATTAAATTTTAATATATTTATAAATTTTATATAATTTAAATTAATTAATAAATTATAATTATAAATATAATACGATTAAAATTTTAATATTTATTATATAATAATAAAAAATTTTAATAAATTAATTAAATTTTTATATTTAAATATTTTAATTAAATTTATAATTTGTAATAATTATTAAATTATAAAATTATTTTAATTATTATATTAATTAATTAAAAAATTTAATTTATAATTTTTTTATTTTAATAATATTTTTATATTTTTATAATCGTTTTAAAAAATATTATTCGTATAACGTTTTATAATATTTTTTTAAATCGAATTAATTTGTTTTTATAATTTAAATATATAAAACTTTTAATATAATTTAATGAAATTTATTATATTTTATTAATTTATATTTTTTTTATTATTAATTTAATTTATAATATTTATATTATTTATTTTTTTTAATTATTTAATTATAATATTAATATTAATAAAATCGATTAAAAATATATATTTTTTTTTTATAATTTATATTTTTAAAAAAACATAGAATAAATAAATAATATAAATTGAAATTTAATTTAATATTTATTTTTTATATAAAAACTTGTATATTAAAATATATTATATACATTATTTTAATATTATATTTAAATTTTATATAATAATAATTAATTATAATATAATAAAAAAACTTTAAAATATTTTTTATTTAAATTTAAAAATTTTTATTTATTAAAAAAATATTTGTTTATATTTTATAATTATAAATTTAAATTTTTTTTTTTTTAATAATTATAAAATAAAACGTTTAAATTTTAAATTTTAATTATATTTTTAATATTATTAATTCGTTTATTAAATTAATAATAATCAACGTTGTAAATAAATTTTTTTAACGTTAATAAAGTTTAATAATTCTTAGTAAAAAACTAAAATTAGACTAGTAGTATTAATTCAACGCTAGTACACGTATTATTAAATACTTTGTACGAGAATATTAAAAATCTCGATTATAATCGATTAAATACGACGAATTTTTTAGTATTTTATAATATTTTTATTTATTTATTTATTTATTTATTTATTTATTTATTTATTTATTTATTTACGTATTATTATTATTTATATTTGAAATTTTTAAAATAAACTTTATAAAATAAATTAATAAAATAATAAATTTTCAAATATTATTTATATATAAAAATATTAAAAATTCGATATTAAAATATAATTATTAAAATTATTAAAAGATATTAAAAATTGATTTTGTAATGATTTTAATTATTTATATTATAATAATTATTAATTAAATTTAAAAAAAAAAATTATTAAAATACGTTTAATTAATTTTATAAAAATATTAAAAAATATTTAAATTATTATAAATAAAATAATTTAATAATATTAGTTTAATTTTTTTAATATTATTAATTTTTGTAAATATTAATAAAAATATCGTAATAATATTAAATTTAATTTAATTATTTTTTAATTAAAAATTTTTTTATTTATATATATATTAAATAAAATAATATTTAATTATTTTTTAATTAAAAATTCTTTTATTTATATATATATTAAATAAAATAATATTTAATTATTTTTTATATTTAATATTTTTAATTTATAATTTAAAATTAAATTTAATATAATTTTATATATTAAAAAAAAAAATTTATTTTATTTGATATTTTATTAAAAAAATTTTTATATAATAATTATAATATTATATTAATAATTTTTTTTTTTTTTAATTATTAATATTTTTTTATTTATTTTTATAATACGTTTAATTAAATTAATTATTAATATAATTTTATTATATATATTTTTTATATATATATTAAAATTTAATTTTTTATTAAAAATTATATTTAAATATTTAATTTAATATATAAATTCGATTTGTTTTTAATATTTTAATAATTTTTTTTAATTTTTTATTTTATTATTTTGATTATTATTTTTAATTTTTTAATTCTTATTAAAATTATAATATTATAAATATAAATTATTATACGTAAAAACTTTTTAATAAACGTTATTAATATAATAAAAAAAAATTAATAATATTAATAATTTTTATAATAATTTATTATTAAAAATAAAAAATAAATTTTT
>MU119631.1:0-36270 GCA_014904845.1 Acephala macrosclerotiorum | reverse complement strand
ACCGGATTTGAATCCAATAGAGAAGGTTTGGAGATGGATGAAAGAAGAGCTGAAGAAATTGCCATTTGTCTCGACTTCTCTGGAAGAGTTGCAGAGAGAGATCCAACGACTTTGGGACTAAGTCGATCCACGTGATTATCGACGATATACTGATCGATTGACTTGTAAATTGGAAGATATAATTGAAGTAAGGGGACTAGCTACTATTCTTTAATTTTAGATTTCAATTTCATGGAATTCTATCAATATTTGATTAAATGGTAATTTTTTAAATAGTGAGGTCTGACTTTTGAGGGGCTCGCTTAAAGTGGCCGGGAGTAATGGCCGCAACTCTTACCACGATCGCTGGGACATTCGGACGAGCTCACCATTGGAGCTCAAGGAAGAACATGATGCTGGGCTCGATGACCAGGGAGATGTTCGTCCGTTTGGCTACCTTATATAGTGGTATTTGGAACAATCAACAAGACTTCCTAAACCCACATGGGCCTTCAAATGCGGGGTAGCGTGCATGCGGCAGCTTTCGCCGAATGTTCCACATCGTCGGATTTCGTCATTGAAACAGAAATGATTTCACTTCTCCTCGGACATTATCAACAGGCCACATTCTCGAGCTTCCAGAAATACGGCTGGCCTTGATCGAATCCGCCCTCACAGCGATCAATGTCTCCGAGTCAAAGTCCCAAAAGCATCTCGCGCGGCGACGAGCCTGCTTAATTTAATTTTTGCCATATAACAGATACTGAGTTAATACCATACCCTTAGCATCGAGATCTCCGCCACTCCCAATCTCCAACAGTGCATCTAGCATCGACTCCGATGGATTGGTTACGACAGATACAAGACAGACGAAAGAGTTACGACAGGGGCTCTGACGAGAGTGTCGTGATAGTTCGCGATGGACGACATCTGGTCAACTCTAGGCGGAGGACGGCTGCATTCCATTTCGACTCGACAGCGAAGGATCTTTACACATCCTGTATATCTAGACGTACATCGGCTCGTCAGAGAGCCTCTTTCTATGATACCCACCAGACAGAGCCGGTGAATCTGTCACTGCCATCGAGTTGTGGAAGCTCTTTTATCAAACTCAAGCCAAAGTCAAACATGACCTGCCGTTTGTACCAATAGAAGTCCACCGCACGAATATGCTCAAGGGTGCCGAAGCAGAACCCACATGGCAGAGAACCGCTTTCCACGATCTCCAAACCAAAGTCAAACATGACCTGCCGTTTGTGCCAATAGAAGTCCACCGCACGAATATGCTCAAGGGTGCCGAAGCAGAACCCACATGGCAGAGAACCGCTTTCCACGATCTCCAAACCAAAGTCAAGCATGACATGCCGTTTGCACCCGCAGAAGTCCACCGCGCGATCGCAGAGCAGCAGATCTTTGAAGATCTTTGTAAGTACTTCGAACCAGTCCTAATGAGAATAAAACTGACGATGTCAAGGTGTTAGAAATGCGAAGCTATTCCACAACGCGCCTTCGACCTCCAGCCCTACGCAACGAAGCCGGAGTCTTCCCCTTCTTCGATTTCCCAAAATCCTCAACCCGAGGCTGAAGATCCCTCTTCCACATTAAAAAAAGCTACCGACCGCTGAAGAGAATCAATGAGACCTCCACCATATCCACCCTTCGTGGATGAACTAGGTTCCATGTACACCAAAACTTCCGGCAAATCAGCTTGCCCCGTCAATTTCATCTCTTGACCAAGATATTCGCGCCCCCGGAAGCGAGAGAACCAGGCTCAGGAAATGTCAGCTATTCCACGACACGTCCACCTCCAACCCTCCTTAACCGAGCCAGAGTCTCCCCCTTCTTCGATCTCCTAAATCCTTAACCCAAGAAGAAGCTACCGATCGCCGAAGAGAACCAACCCGGGGCAGGTCTTGGCTCTGAGTCTGCTTCTTGGACCCGATCAGACTTCCACCATATCCATCCTTCACGGACGAGCCAGGTTCTACGAGTACGTCAATGGTAAATCAACCTTTTCCGTCAATGTCTTCTCTAGTAGCTTGATGGTCAAGAAAATCATCGCATTCATGGCCTCGAACGCTTATTCTGCCCTTTGAGGATGCCGAGCGAGGTATATCAAACTTATCACGGCTCCCTTCCTTACTTTGTCAACAGTCGCAGGTATAATCAGTAATCAATGGCTTGGAGAGAGGGGCCACGTGTGTTCTCTCCGCCAGATCGCGGAGGATTCGAGCTGGATGCTCCACGTCCGCAGGTACAATCAACGACCGACGCCCTGGAAAGCCCGTGTACATACATCCCATAATGCTAAGGGCCTGGGTTAGATACTCCTCTTGGCACCTTCCACAGACGGTATCCAGAGTTGCTTCAGGCAGGTGACATGGCAGAGAGGAAGGAGACTTATGTAAGGGAGCTGGACCGATTAACGACTATGTGATCAACGATCATGCCATCAGCCTAGAGCTACCAATTAATCGCAGAAGTCCCGTAAAAGGGGGTGAGACTCGACCACCTGCTGAAATAGGCCCAAGCGACTAAAGCCAAGCTTATGTTCAAGTCAAAACTTGAACGAATACCAAAGAGCAATCACGCCGAATCTCCTTACCCCACCCTTACCTACCAAAGTTGACGACGACACACACGATTCACCATTGACGCCAAAGTCAGGCCGGGAGCAGATTCGGATCTCGAAGTGGGTATCGAGGAGCAGTCGCCCCAAATCTACCCAGTATATCTTGTGGGTCTTGCCGATGCCGACGGCAAGCACACAAGGCTCATCGTTGATACTAAAGTCAGAGTTGAGAGCAGATTCAGATCCGAGATAATCATCAAGGAGCAATCACCCCGAATCTCCCCAGTCTATTCTACAAGTCTTCCCGAAGCCGACGACAAGCACACGCGGCCCATCGTTGACACCAAAGTCGAGGCCGAGAAGGTAGAGGCGAATCTCGAGACGGCTATCGAGAAGATTTCTCTATGACTGACCACGCTGATGGTACCTTCACGGAAATCCATCGAATCATGTCTACCACGACTAAGATTGTTGCTCTGACGCCTCCTTGCACAATTCTTTTCTTCCAACCCGACTCTCTTTAATCGATCTATGCTACCCCCACCACTACCAAAGTTAAGGACGTGAATACAAAAGTCACCATTAATACTAAAGCCGAGGTTGAGAAGGCTAGAGTCAAGCTCGAGATTCCATTAAGGAGAATAAAATCAACAAGGTTTCCATGATTCTTGACATAGAGAGCGGTACCAGCTTGAATTCATCAAGGCCATCTGTTAGTTATCTCCTGCTGTAGAGAGCAATGCCAGTTTCAAATCTTCTAAGACAACTTTAGCCGAGTGACCCGCTGTGGAAATCAACAGTACCCTCCGTCAGCTATCTCTTGCTGTAAAGCAATACCCGCTTCAGCTCCTCTCAAGACGTTCTTCGCTAGCGTCTATGCTGTAGATAACAGTACCGGTCTCAGCTCCTCTCGAGATATCTTTCGCTAGCTGTGCTATGCTGTGAGATCCCCACTCAAGACAATTTTCGCAGCTGCCTCCTGATATAGGATGCAATACTAGCTTCAACTCTTGTCAAGATACGTTGCTTACCGCATCTGCTCTTACCTTCTCTACGGTACCATGAAGCACCTCGCTGAAGATTTCTATTCTCAGCAAGTGCAGAGTGTGTAGCTGAAGACCTTGGTAGTTGCGTCTACTCGTGCGATCCCACTGTGTGTAGATGATTCACGATAGTGGAGGTATGATGCATGTTCGAAACGTGGGTCGCTACTGATGGCCCATGGCTGCTCCAATGTTTGATAGATTTTGATGGCTGTCTTTCTGATTGTGGGATGTCGCGAGGACTCGCACAATATATCGGCGGCCTTGATCGTAGTATCAAGTTCAGTTGGTAATGGTTCAATTCGATTTTTGTGTCCGCGATTGTTACTTGATGGCCATTGAACTCAGACTTCTGCATCATTAAGGAATTTCCGTGTCATGCCACGCGACCCAGAAACGTCTGCAACGATTCCTAATTCAGGATCCGACGAGGCGTGATGTATACCGCTGCTAGCAAATAATACTCTGTCTTCCTTCGGACATATTTCACCCCAACCCCGTCATAACTACTTTAGTAATGTTCCAGCCTGATTCCAGTCTCTGAGAATCATTGCCAACCTGCTAGACGACCCTGGTTTTCCTCATCCCGACAACATAACGTAGACCCAGAATCTACCACAACCAGACTCTAGACTCTCCTTCGATTACGACTTGGCTTGTGTCCGCTGGCAGCTCACGGCAACTGCGAACGAAGACCAGAGAAAAGGAGCAAAGACGCCGAAATTGATTTACATTTGAAGATACTCGAGAGTGATGTGCGATAATGTCAAGATAATTAAGTGGAGGGACACGGATTATAGCTATCAAAAAGCTTGCAAACTGTTCAGCTGAGTGCTGAGCTTTGCAATCCGCCCTGCAACAGATGTGGTGAAGGTAGATACCTCTCTGCTCGCCGTTAAGAACGTACCCTCTCGCTTCTCTGTTTTCAATGGAACGCGATATTCTGGCCTGCCGGAAGGGCACGTGTCTTAGCTTTCTTGGCCGGCTCGTTCCCTTGAATAGTCGTCTTCACAGGCCCACATCCAACCACTCCCGAACAAGGCAACAAGCACGCTGCTACTGAAATGTTGACTTTGGATCTTTTTCGCGCGTCCACATCTCAGCATCCCCAAACGGGGCAACAGGCATCTTGATAGAGAGGTGTTGACTCTTGACTTTGCTAGTATCCGTCAGTGAGGATGCGAGTAGAGTAGTTCTGGATGGCATAGGAGCTCGAAGCCAAGTGTTGTGAGCGACACGAAAAGTCGTGATCGAGACGATCGCGCAGACGATCTTCACAATCATATTTCCTACCATCTCGGGAAAGGCATCAAGCATATCACCGAAGAGAGGCGACGTCGTGTTCAATTCCTTCACCTATCCCAATACCTCCCCGCCAGTCTGAGCAGAGTTACTATCTTCACTCCCACTACCTCGGAACAAGGCAATAAGCATGCTGCTGAAGAGGCGACGTCGTGCTCACCTTCTTCAAACGTCCAAGTCTCTACCGACTAGAGTAGAGTTGCTGATTCCATGTCCACCACCCCAGATCAAGGCAATAAGCGTATTGCTAGGAGGCATCGACCGTTTCGTGAACTATTTTCCATACCGGACTACTCGGTAGGCTGAAATGCAATGAATTTGCCCACTCTGCGAACAGGCAATTTTGCGCAGGTTCCGCCTAGTTACTCAGCGGGCTAAAATATACTGGATTTGCCAACTCAGTAAACAGAAAATTCCACGCAAGTTTTCAGTCTACTCTGTCATAGCCACTCAGTGGCTTGAGTCGTACCAAATTTATCCACTGAGTGAACAGAAATCTTACGCAGGTTCGGTCTATTCTGCCATGATTACTCAGTGGGCTAAAATATATCGAATTTGCTGACTTTGTAAACGAAAGGCAATAACAGTGATACAAAAGGTGTCTTGGTTGGTGAGGAAGCATTTGATGTTCCTGACGTAGACGCCAGAAATTCGCCAGAGTCAAGTTCGACCACGTGAGAGCTTGTCCATATTCCTTTTTATAACGAGCAGGAAGGCGGCTTGGAATCCAATCACGACAACAACCTCAGAAGATCAACCGTGATGGTTGGGGAGGGCATTCGGAGACATGCTGCAACGGGTGCCTCCCGGGCCCAAAACCAGCCCCCTTGTGAAATTCATCAAACCTCGTCTCTTCGCTCTTCGAAGCAAAAGCCCTTACTGAGGCACCGGTTCCCGACTGTCTTCTCTTCAGTCTGGCGCCACCTCAGTCTTTCGTGGATGAAATGCCTCTTTAAGACACGCCGATTCAAGAATGTCTGACACGGATGACAAGGGAAGTGCTCCAAGTCGAGTTGGCCTCACCGGCAGAACATTATCAGCCAAGTGGGTGACTCAGAGGACAGCAAAAAATGACTTGTAGAACCAAGCAAACCCAGACGGAGTCCCGACATACTGTCTCGTCAAATTTTTGGGATGCAAGTTAGACTTCCAACACATTCCTCTTCAACTCTCAGTTACAACTCTCCAGCTCCTTTTTTTTCAAACCGCGAAGGCAAGCTGAAGCCGTGGGGTCCCAGGTTCCGAATCTCCTGCCGACGAAGGACGATCGGTTGAAAGAACGTTCCGCCTAGTGCCGCTAACCCATGGAAACACTCAAAGTGAAGGTCCAATCCCTGACGAACGTGGTTACTCAGAGTATGTACGTGCTCAGCGTGGGCCAGCTGATCTCTTTGTCTCAACCACCACCACTTCATCCTCGCCAACAACCAGCTACTTCCCCCCACCCAGCACTCACCCACCATTCACCACCAATCACTTTCGTGGCGAAATTCCTACAGACAAACATGGGATGTACGGAGTGGACCATCATCGTGAAGGAGATCAAGACCATCGATCGAAGCAAGCCTTCTGTCGTAGAAATGGTGATCATTCATGGACAGATGGTGGCAGATGCCGAAGTCGAGAGTAGTTGTTACGCTAAGGTCGCTGCAGCTGGCAAGGCAAAGTTTGCCCAACCCCAGCCATCCAACCCCCGCTGCTTCATTTTTTCGCCAACAATCAGCTATTTCCACCTACCCCGGCAGACACCCAGAATTCACAAACTCTTCTCCACTCCACAAGGTCCAGCTCAACCGTCCAACCCACACCAGAGTCAGTGCCGGACGTTTAGAAGAGTGAGGTACACTCGCAGCGTTGTCATTGTATTCACCGTCAACGCCCCCGAACCCTTCGCATACAACGAGCCTCTCTACCATCACTTCGCCAACGCCTTGGAAGTCTTCCACAGAGACAGTAATCATTCGCTATCTCGGCGCTCTCGGATGCATTCAATATAACTTGAAGACAGCATACGATGATCATTTCGGTATGAGAACTCATGTCATGGATGTTCTACACAGAACAGCAATCATTGACTATGTTGGCAGTGAAAACGAGAGAACCGACTATCCCAGTGCTCTTGCTGCATGCAACCCAGTCTGAAGACCGTGCATCGAGCAGTGGTCGGGATCAACTGCTAGACGAAGACACCAACGGAGATGGTTGCGCCTACTCCACCCACGGAAGGGATAAAGATGCACCATAATAGCGAAGAAGGCATTTCCGTATGAAACTTGAAGATCTTCTCTCATCGCTATGGATTGATCAGCAGGACGTGAGTCTCTTTGTATAGGTGAGTGTCAGTCTTTGGATCAACTTTCTTCCCTTTCGTCGTGGGAGCCATTGTAGGCATCGAAAGTATTGTATACCAGAGAGTAGGCTTACCCGAAGTCTACCCCTCCTTCATGAGTCCGTAATAATGTTGCCAGTGAAGCAGAGTTTGACACGGTTCTGAGGTCGATACCGGGGCTCTCAAGCGTATTCAGCACAGCCTGAAGACAATACAAGTTCATGCGTCTCAATCAGTGGTCTAGAATAGTGTTGACAGTGAACGCCGGCTTTGATATGTCTCCACATCTGACAATGGTAATATCATGCTGGTTAACGCTGAAGATGAAGATGTTTAACTTGTTGAGTTTGACGAGCCTCCACCTGAGCACTTACCACCAAATTACCGAAAGTATGGCAAATCTAACTGTACTCTTTACAACGATACCGTTGGTGAATTTAAGTAGGCAGGTTTTGAGAAGGCTACTTTACCTTGACGAGATCGATACTGACTAAGTACTTGAGTATTTACCGCCAAACTGCCACTATAGTTATACTCGGCTTTTTCTTTCGTTGGTTCCGTTTTAGTCTCCGGGGGTGAGCAGCTGCCGCTTTACCTGCAGCCTGAGCATGCATTAAGAGGCTCATTTTAATACCAAGGGGCTCGTTTTAACCCCCTTGAGGCCCGGTTATACTTTCCTCGTCTTATCTTGTCTCCAGTGCAGATCCTATTTCGGATCCCTTATAACCGAATAAGCCAACATCCAATGATGATAGGGAACGAACGATTCAGGAAGGGCCGCTATGTTATCAGCCTCTCAGGAATAGTGGCGGTGGATGACTAGACCCGAGCTGTCGCAGATATGCAAGGGGTCTTGTTTGACAAGGATGCTACCCACCCCATCTGGCAAGCAACATGACAATTGCGAAACTATAAGTGCTTCAAAGTAGCTTCATAACTCAGCTCCGTTGGTTGCATCTCGTTTACTGTATTTCCACATACTTTTCTAAATACATCACGTACCAAGAGGTGTAAGAAACCCAATGTTCACATTTCGGCTCTGACACTGCGGAATTCTCAATTATGGCGCTGCTAAAGCAATTTGCGTATGCATTTTCATTTCTCATCCTTGGAGGCATATTCTTTATGTTAACTATATGCGGATCCCTGATACTCGAAACTTTCCCTGGCGAAGATAGTCCGGACATTGTCCTGTTAGGTGTCATGACGTTTTTCGTTGTGGTTTTACTGGTCATGCTCTTTATTATCACCAGTTACCTGGCTTACAACAAGGAAATCTGGAACCGCGATCTCTGGGTCAGAGTGCTTACAAAGACCGGAGACTTCCTTTTGTTGTTCTTCGCGAGAAAATATCTTGCGGTCACGAAGGGGCCTGAAATACGCGCTGGAATATACGATAAATTGGATGTAGGAGCGAGGGAGATCCGTCTGATTGCTCTTGCACCAGGAGAACGTTTTTCACCTGTTGTGTGCACTTCTTATCCGGCTTATATTCATCAGCACCCAGAATTCGAGGCTCTTTCGTATACCTGGGGCCCTAAACACTCCCTCAAATGTATTGAGTTCAAAAGCTCTTTAATCTATGTCACAAAAAACTTAGAGGCTGCTCTTAGGCGACTCCGCTCGACCAATGCGACCCGACATATTTGGGTCGATGCTCTATGCATCAATCAAGATGACAACACCGAGCGGAGCAGCCAAGTCTCATTGATGAGAGAGATATACTCGCAGGCTTCTAGAGTAATCGTGTGGCTGGGAGAGGGATCACATAGCACCAATTCTGCTCTGGAGTTTTTGAATATGGCAGCCTTTGAGGATGATCCGGAGCAATGGTTCACGAGTACGATTGGAACTCCACAGTATCGGGATCACTGGAGGAATTTCTTGGAATTGCTTGAACGAGACTATTGGACCAGGGTTTGGGTGATACAAGAGATTGCCTGTGCGAAGAACTTGATTGTTACATGTGGGTCACTTTCAGTTGGATGGCACATGCTTGTTACTTGAGAATCTGTCTGGATGAAAGGACGGCCATCATTTACTGGCTTCGACGACTGGTACAAGTACGTTGAAAGAAGAAGGTGGTCCCTTTTTGGAACGCAGCCTTCTGCAAAATATGGAAGTGGTAGTCCTGGATTCTTCGAGGCAAATCGGGTTGCGATGCACAACCCCTCAGGATCTCGCCGACTGGTCGACCTGATATCCCGTCATTGGAATGCTCTTGCAACAGATCCTCGAGACAAGATATATGCTCCGGTTGGTATTGCATCAGACTGTCAGCACTTGGTATTTCCGATTGACTATTCTGTGTCTTATTGGAAAGCTTATTTGCAAACGTTTGAGTTTCTTATAGAAACAACCGGAAGTCTTGACCTCCTCCTATTCTCGGGAATTGGAGAATACGAGGCTCCCATGGTCACAATTGCTGCTACCTGGACTGAGCTCTTCTATGGGCCTCTTGGCGTTCGCAAATTGACTAGCACCTGGCAATACTTATCACTCGCCAACGGTGTTAACAATATTTCGGCAGCAAGGAACACTTGGGCGAATGCCAAGATAGTATCAAAGGAGAATCGCTTCTATACCCTGCTCGGGGTTCATCTTGCAACCTTGCATACCGAAGGCTGTCGTGTTGATGTGATCTCTCAATGCCTCTTAAGCTGCTATGGACCCCTCAACCCTCTTCGACTCAGATGGAAGTTCCGTGTTGGTGCCCCAAGACTTTCTAACGACTTCCCACGCCATTCCTCAGATTGGCTCGGGGACAAGGACGATATAGAGCTTGTTGATAGCATCAAAGCTGTGTGTAACATCATTTTTGACACAAATTGTCCGCTGGCCTTTCTCGAGGACGAAAGTCCAAGAAAGAAGCAAAGAACAGAGGAGCTGTGGCGTACCCTAGTCTATAATCGAACGATCGATGGCTTGGTCGCCCCGCCGAATTGGAATCAGGTCTTCTCGGTACTCTTAAAGGGTCCTTCAAGAATTCCCTTCGAGTTCATTCCTCAACGATCTGCTCAAAGCTTCTCACAGCTTGAACTCGCAAGATTTTATGTTGCACCATATTTAGCGGCTGTCAAGAAATGTTTGGGAGGAGGAAGATGGCTATACATGACGCAACATGGACACTTAGGTATCGCAAATGCGATCGCAAAACCGAGAAATCATGTTTGTGTCATGAAAGGTTGCAGCTCTCCGGTTATCGTTGGGCCAGATACGCGCTACCTTGAAGATCCATCGTTGGGGGCGTTCAGAGGATGCACATACTTGCATGGCTACATGCAAGGAAAAGCTATGGATGATCTCGACTCAGGCAATCTGAGACTAGAGACGTTTAATCTGGGATAGTAGACTGAATATGATGGCGCTTGCAGCTTGGAGGTTGGTTCTGAGAGTAATGCGAAATTAAAAACAAAGTGGGAAGAAGTTTACTGAGAGCGGAGGGAGATCAATGAGCTTCTGTGCCTCCAGAGACGCTGTCGCCTACAACTATGGAGTCCACATTACGGCAGCGACTGAATCTAGATACCGTCGACACCAACCCAGGGAATTTTGGGGTAGAATTCCCCTCATTGTGTGTATAGTACTCGGCGGGTCTCCGAGGAGACAGAGATGGCAGTTGGTTGGTTTATTTAAGACAGACAGCGTGGCTGAGTTTGCGGAGACATTGGCCTGCAAGCTTCGAAAGTTTATCTTTAGAGCTTAGGCTAGGCTTAAGAGGGACTTGGTTCTTATCTATTGGATTGAAGAGTTAACTACGAAGAGAAGTGAAATATAACTTACGGGTTCGACGTGGCGAGAATAAAGACTTGGCGTAATGAAATCTACCTTAGTCGTCTTTATACGTGAAACACATGATAAAAGTACTATGGATCCGCACACCAGGCAGGGCAAAAAAGGATGGCTATTGCTTAAACAATTGGGTTATCGTAAGTAATAACTTATAGCTAGTTTAGGATCCTTAGAAACTTGTTTGGGCTTCCGGGGAAAATCGTCAAAAGGCTTTAAGCTAATATCTAGCCTCATTAGTTAAGTAGGCTATTAGAAACGTGTAAGTAGTAGGGGCTGCTCGGGTTCCTCAGGCAGCACAAGTAGCACAAGCATTTCAAGTGAGCCGACGGTGAGCCGAGGGGTGACTAGCGCCTCAGTCGAAGCGGCCAGGCTTACTAGCCGACCTTGGAACAAAGATTGTGAGATTAGGGTTGAACTAACGAAAGAGTAATAAAGCTCAGCCTTTTTCGCAACGCTGTCGTCGGGGATTTCGAGAAGGATAAGTTGAGAAGGTTGCTCAACTTGACGAGTTCGACGAAGAAGCATGTGGATGTAGGCGCCAGCCGTCTAAAAAGTGGCAAAGCTCATCCTCTCTTTGCAACGCCGTCGTCGTTGACATCAAGTACGACGCTGCGATGGTTGTTCAAATTGATAAGCTCGACAAGACAGCACTTCCAGACTACCAAAGAGTGACAAAACTCAGCTCCTCTTCACAACGCGGCTATTGCCGACCCCAAGTATAAGGAGGAGGATGGAGTTAGAGCGAGCTTCTAATAAGCATCTTCGTCTTCGTCCTTCGCGACTGAAAGTTCGGCTAAACTATTGATATCGATGATTCGACTACTCGAGCTTGCAAACAAGATACAAAAAACACAAAAATTTCCAAGAGAACAAAGTATATTATCCTTTTATCGAGCCTCTGTATCGTGCATAATCAACTCTTATGCTTCTGTAGTCAGTCTCGCGCGTTGGCCACTGGAAAAGATACACATGAGTTTGGACACCGTCGGCAGTACACCGAGCTTTCCGTGGAAGTGCGAGCTTGGGGTTGCTTGGTACTGGCTCTTATCTTCGTAATCATAAGCGTGATAGTGTTACCAAGGTGTGGTACCAAGACGGAAATCGAAGGTTACAGTGTGGAGGTGCAGCTCAATTGATCATCTTCCTTCTTTCTTCCACTCTTCGTAAGGTTCTCGAATTTTGTACTATCAACCAAGTCCTTTGTTCATTACTCTTCCATTCTTTTGGCTTCCTTTCTAGACTTGAGTTCTGCGATAAGGATGGCGTCCGATCTCTAACCGTTGTAGCCATACGCCAAGAAAAACCAAGGAGATTTGGACGATTAGAACTTATCATCTCTATATAGATGCGAATTTATGAATAGCGACATCAACACTATACGCAGTTACTTGACAGTTATGGTTGTGGTCCTCAGGGTCCTTTGCGGAGAATTTCAACTGCTTCTTGTGCTCTTATACCAAGAAAGTCTAATGAGGACTCGGGAAATCGAACCATCAGAGTAGCGAGGGGCAAGAGGGCAGCGATCGACGGGGTTGGTGATTGATGGTGGACCGATGTGATCACTCAGTCAGCAAAATCAGGTTGATTTAGCTCACTCAGTGACCAGAATATCGGCCTGTCCACTGAGTGGGCAAAATCCCCTCAATTTAGCTCACTCGGTGGTCAAAATATCAGCTTATATACCCGAGAACAAAGATCTCCGTGTTTGATCACTCAGTCAGCAAAATCAGGGTAATTTAGCTCACTCGGTGGTCAAAAGGTCGGTTTGTCGTGTACCCGGGATTGGAGAGCTGTGTGCTTGATCACTCAGTCAGCAAAACCAGGTTGATTTAGCTCACTCAGTGGTCAAAACATCAATCTATCGTATCTCAGCCGTTAAAGCGCTATGTTTTTGGTCACTCAGTGAACAAAATCAGGGCGATTTAGCTCACTCAGTGATCAGAGAGCTGTATGTTTGTTCGCTCAGCGGGCAGAATCACGTGGATTTAGGCCACTCAGTGGTCAAAGTGCCGACGGATTACGGACGTGTCAATTCATATAAGATAGTCAATAAGCATCTCTGAAAGTAAATTAGGAGAAGAATGAGTGTATCTTGCTCATTGGGTGAATGGGTGATTCATGGTAAACCTGGGAGTTTCGTATTTGACCACTCAGCGACCAAAACCGCACCAAATTAGGTCACTCGGTGACAGACTATCAATTCATGGATTCATGAAGCAAAGATGTTAAACATCTCCCAAAGTGCACAGAGGTCAAACCGTGTGTATTCTACCTACTGAGTGGACTGTTAATTTATGGTATATTCGGCAAGTTTATTTTTGGCCACTCAGTCAGCAAATGCACCGCAATTTAGCTCACTCAGTGATCAGACTGTTGTTTTGTCGATTCGTGGAACGATGAGATCGGGAATCTTTCGAGGTACGCAAAGGCCAAAATGTATGTATTCTGTCCATCGAGCTGACTGGCAATCTGTGGTATATTTGGCAGCCCTCTCTTCGATCACTCAGTCAGCAAAAGCACCGCAATTTAGGTCCCTCGGTGACTAGACTCTTGGCTGCTGCGGTTTCAACGTGGGATAATTCCTTCTCCACTGCTCTAGTCGCATCGCAGTATTCGGTTTCGAGTTGAAGGGTATTTTACATTAGGAGACCGCTGAGATGAGAAAGAGTACTGTGTTCGATAAGAGCTCGAGGAATCTGGTCATAGAACCACGCAACTTACGAGTCGGTCGAGGGCCCCGGGAATTATTTAGTATCGCCTTGCGTTATTTGGGATGTCGACGAGGGGTCGGTTGCCTGGTATATGCCAGAGCCTTGTGGGGGCGACCATGGTTGACTGTATCTAGTTTTCAAGCACAGAATCGCCTCTTCACTTCCTATTCGGTCTGTGAGATTGTCCGTGAGGAAGTGTATGCATGGAATATGGCCTTGGGGTTGGGGGAACGAACGAGACAGCCCGGTTTTGCATCTCTGCCATTTTTAATCTAGTAAACCTTAAAATTATAGAAAGGTATTGGGTGGGATTACCTGATTAGATTGTGAGGATTATGAGAATTATAGCAATAGTCCAAAACTATAGAACTTTCTACTGGGCTGATGATCTGCTCCCTGCGTTGAAGGAAGCGGGACTCAAATTCGACATCATCGGACATCGAGAATGGGTTGTAACGCTTGAAAGATAGTGATCTAGATCCCAAGGAAAGCCCTACTAGGAAATTGCCTAAGTTATTTGCCGGTAAATACGACAATGATGAGATGTGGAGAAAGGGTCTGGTGTTTGTTACCGAGAAGACGGAGGGGACGAGTGGGTTTGAAGTAATTGGGTTTGGGCTGGATGGGAAGATGGTTGCGCAATGGCGACAGTCTTGGTAGGTTACCTCCTGACGTATTTGTAATGTATATAAACTCTTAAAATATTCTCTGCATTTTAAAGTGTAAAATCTTCCACATGAAGTCTGGAAATATTCGATCGATTGGCTTGCTATGAGTTATAGTCCAAGCCATGCCTTTCACGACTAGCTCGCTCGATTCCAATGGCCGACACCAAGCTTGGTAGGCTGTGCTTTCTTCAGTCCCGAGGAGCAGGAGCAGCCTGCGGATCATTGGCCAACAAAGCCTCGACCTCCGCGCCCCTTCTACGCCTCTCCTCATAGGAGATCTCTTGTTTTGGCGACGTAGACCAACCAAGTCCTAATTCAGAATACTGAAGCGGAATATCGCCTTCGCGAGGCAAACCCTCCAAGTAGATAGGCCACGGGGTGCCCAACCACCCTGCCCGATTATCATGGTCTTGACGTTGATTTGCGGTCAGAGGGTGAATGAGGACGCTAAGCATGGTGTCAGACACAGAATCGGACAGTATACATCAGCCACCTCCTTGTTTGTGACTTCTAGAAGAGGACTACTAAAACGAGAGACCTGTGCCTTGAGCCAGCGAGGAGTAGACTCTTGTTTGGCATACGCAGTAGAGAAAGATGAGGACTCACCTTAGGTTGCCTCGGTTTGATGCCAAGTAGAAGAAGACATCAGAGAATGAGGAGTCAGGGACCCAGACTATAGCAAAGAAACTTATCAGCCTCGGCTTACGTCAAGCCAAACTCTTTGTCGAAACGTCTATACTGGGCTCACAGCACTAACTCTCGTACGACCCAGCTGGATGCGGTCCTATGGGGGATTTATTGACACTGAACAGGGGGACAGCGACGAATGCACCTGTGGGAAAGCGTTAGCGAGTGAAATTTTGCTATCTTGTAACTATGGTCTTACCATCGCGGCGTAGTCGCAGGACAGCATCACGAAGAGCGAGCGCTGCCGCGGTCTCAGCTGGTGACTGGAGCAAGAAATAAATATGGAAGTGCCACTCCCGGGTCCGACTTTCGACGACCGTTATCAGGTCATCTTGCGGAGTCGGCACTGCGGCGTGGGTGACGACTTTGGTCATGTTGATGTAATGTTGTAGGTAACGCTGAGAGCCTCCTTCAAAAAACAATGTCTCCTTTTATCTTGTTACGACGTCGAGAGACAGGAGAATGAGTCCTTGTAACCAAGTTGCAATTGAGTGTGGTCGATATGAAGGGGCAGTGGCCAATTGAGCACGTCATTCATGCAGCATCTGTGTGCGGAGATGCATGAGAGACAATTCGGCAAGTAGAAGCGAGATCAAACACGTGACTGATTAACCTGAGTAGAGCGGCGATGGTGATTAACCGGGTTGGAAGGAAGGGAGGTTTAGATTCGATGAGATTACCTCGAAAATCAAACGTTCGAAATGTTCATGTCCTTGTTCTACTACAGAGGCCTGGACTTCATGATGCACAGTCCTCATTGTCGCTGAATTGGGTCTGGCCTCTTGAGAAACCGTTTGTTGGTACTAGGTAAGGCAGCTACTATCGTTCTTGGATATGAGATCTCGGTTATGCTCCTGATCAAAACATTATCATCGATTCAGCACAAACTCGCTAGTCAATCCAATGGTATGTTATTTTCAGCAGACAAGTACTAGGCAGAATGAATCCGCCAGACACTGCTGGTGCATGCGAGTCACTTCAGCCTCTTTTCCCCTCAATCGCTTTTTCTCTTCTTCGGTCTTCCACAACTGCAACCACTTCCTCCCACCAACGACATCCTCATCAAAACATCATGCTAACTATGACCGGATCAAGCCTATAAATGGAGCTCTTCCTTAACGCGAAGACGACCAAGAGAAAACATCCACCAGAGCGAGCCGGTGAAATTTTCACTGCCATCGAGTTGTCTCAAAGCATCATCCATAACGCACATCTTCCCCTTCACTGCATTGCGTATAGGCTATTGAAGAACCATTCACATGCATTTTGTCATCGCCGTCAACTGCAGCACATTGATGCGATGTTTGTTCAATATGCTTTGCAAAAACCATCTGCTACAGAACTAGCAACCATTTCGAACTCTCCTTTGATTAACTGCCTCCATACAACACCTTTCTTCAACTGCCCAACCTCCGCCATAACATCGAGCTACTACGGAGCAATTATGCGCTCCTCAACATTGCCGTCTTTAAAAAGTGGCCATACGCGGAACTAGGGCTGGTCTTCAGAGCCGCAGCGACACTTTGACATCGCTTTGCAGGACGAATCCCCAATATCACCCTCTCAAGGCGAGCCCGCAGCCTCAAGTGCTACAGACTAATAATCCTTCAGCTTGTTCAGCCTCTACCAAGACAACCATTTACTACATAGTAGCCACGAACTCTTCGTCTCTATGCCTCCCAACCCCCCCTCGCTGAGACATAACTATTCAACCCTTACCGTAACAACCATGAACTCTTTAATATCCCTTTCCCAAGGCAGGTCCGCGGCCTTAAGTACTATTGGGTTATTATCCTATAGCTTTTCTATGTTTTCGACTAATATTATCCTGTGTTCCAATCACTATACGAACATGTCGATGCACGTTAGAGCCATTTCCGAGGGTTTTCCGCCCCGAGGCTTCCTGATAAAGTTCGTGATATGCAGGGCTTTTTGTACACTGAGATCTTTATAGATGTTTTATTCTGGACGAAATTTGCTGCAACTTAAGATAGAGAGAGACATCTTCGTGTCACGAAGTTCGTAGCTACTGTTGTGCTTCGTGAGCAGCAAAGATACGGACAAGATGCCATGTGGTCAAAACTTATGCACACAAACCGCTGAGTTATGGCATCGTGCATGGGGAGCATTGCAACAGGTTGTTCTGCGGGGGAAAGGAAGAAGACAGGCAAACATCCCGGAGTCACGAATCCCTGGTACAGGAACCAGCTTGCAAGTTAAAGGACTTAGGAGCCATGAAGCACCGCTGCAGGAAACGGTCTGCAAGTCGAGGGACTAAGTTCGACCAAGGCCATCAAGAATGCGGTTAACCTGCTGCAGGATATGCTGTGGATGTCTTGGTAGTGCAGATGCATCCTCCAGTACATCTCCTGAGCTCTCCGTCGTTGGGAAGTCTTTACTAATATGCTCGCCGATCAATACTCTTGCTCAACCGTAGTAAGTCTAACTTCCCTGAGTCGCTCTATTGTATGTTCGATCTCGAGCTCCCAGTTAATTGGGAAGTTTTCACTACCACTTGGCCATCAGATACTTAATCCTCTGGACGATGTGATCTCTCCCTCATAAAAAGATTTCTTATTGATCTTGGAGTTTCTAAGCTCGTCTTGGTAATGGAGACCATGAATCGAGGTCACGGTATAGCCACCACTGCAGAGGATGATCTGACACCGTCTTGGCCCCAGTATTATGCTCCTTTTTCAAATTCGCAACCTTTAGCCAAAAATCGACGTGTTCAAAGGCGAGAGAAACGAAAGTACGAGCAAGTTTGGTTTTACAAGCACGGGATCACGTCGAATAATGAAGGTGGTCAATACTTTAAATAGGACTGCGCTCGATTTCTGTTGCATGCCATTATGATAGGAAATCGAATCAGAGAGACTTTGATCTTACAGACACAAGATTACGTTGAATAATGAAATGGTCCGTACTTCGAGATTGTAGAAGACATCGGGTAGTACCATCCTTTAACTCCTCCAAGTTCCACTCTGCGAGCATAGCAGATCAGAGACAGTTTGGCTTTACGAACACCGGACTGTGCGAAGAGTGAAGGTAGTCAACACTTCGAAATTGCGTAAGGCACCGTCCTTCAACCTCTCCAAGCTCGACTGTACGACGAGAGCGGATCAGAGAAGTCTGGTTTTACGAACATTGGATCATGTCAAAGGCAGTCTATACTTCGAAACTACCTCGAGTGCCAATATTCTCCGGTTCTGTTTGAAACCAACGTACAAGGAAATCGAATCAGCGGTAGTGGAAATCAAGCACCACTGATGTAGCAAAGTCGTAGGATGACTCAAGGATGTGTATGTGTCAATTCCAACAGGCTTCGAGAAACGAATGCTGTTGCAGAACTCCTCCAATCGTTTTGCAAGTGGTTACGAGCCGCCCTTGTGATAGCTGTTGATTTGTGTCGACAATATGAACTTCGAGATGGTTGTGGTGGGCTTGGATGTCGATAGGTTGATGCTGTGTTGCACCCGAGTTGGAAGGTTCTATTCCGGATAACTCTTCGAACCGTTCTGAAGATGGCTGTGGGCCGTCCTCGCGTTGCCCGTTAGGCTAGGTCGCCAGCATGATCTTTGAGATGGTTTTGACGGGCGTGAATGATGAGAGTTTGATGTTGTGCTATTCGCACGTGGGTTGGAAAGTCGTGGTGGGATCCCCGATGATCGATGACGGTGGGATGACCATCAAAATGGCCGTGATGGCGCGGATAATGGGAATTTGATGTTGTACCATTTATGATTGAGTCGGAGGTTGCGGTGTTACGGTGATCGATTTGTAGATGGATAGTGTCGTGTATATGCAGAAGATTGAAAGTGTTTGGCAGGATATCTCCGTACCTCAAGGAGACCATATGCATTAAGTCTTCCAGGCTCTATTGTGCAAGGAGATCAGATCAGTAGTAATGGAAGAGGTTGTTGTCATACTGGTGATGGAGCTTGGCAGTGAGAAACATGCAGCTGATGCCGTACTGGTTAGGGTACCTTGCTTTCCTTGCCATTTTTGCCGGTCGGGGTATTTGCCTTTCGCCTTGTTATAGAGGGGGTGATTGGGAAGTTGTCTCAAGTCAACAGCACTTAACGAGTTGGTCCTAGCATCTTCCTCGACTTGAGAGTTCCCATATATACCCAGCCTTTTTACGAAGGAACATACTAATGCCCTGGTCGTGGAGCATCTCCTTAGATCCTAGAATAGTGTAATAGCCTTTTCAATCCCCAAGAGTAAGAACATATGAATCTCTTGGTCCCAGAACATCCTTACCAGTCTGAGAATACGATTGCCTGGATGCAATCATATCTAGACACTACTATCTTGAATGCTCGAACTTGCAAACGGGTGCTAGAAGTGTTCCACGGGTGTCTTCATATAAGCGTAAAGGGAGGATTCCCACCGAGTGGCCAAATAGGCGTGAATTTGCCCACTCAGCCATGTAGTACGATTTGTTTGTTCGCTGAGTGGGCAAATCTGGTATGATTTAGCCCACTGAGTTGACTGGTATTAAAATTGCTTTTCAAAACCGAATTATATCGCATAGTATTTGCTCGCAGAGCAAGCAAACTCAGTACATATCAGTCCACTGAGCTGGTCCTCTTCCAAGACAAATCGACACCGTAGTTTTCTGTTCACTGAGCGGCCAAATTTAGGGCATTTTAGCCCGCTGAGCAGGCTGTTTTCCAGAGTTGTGCGGGCACTGTATTTGGGGGCGGCTTCATGTCCGCTCAGTGGGCAAATCCGGTGAGTTTTAGTCCACTGAGTTGCCTGTTTTCTAGAGCCGTGTGACCACCGTATTGAGGTATAATGTTTTGATCACTGAGCAGGCAAATCCGGCGTATTTTAGCCCACCGAGCAGACTTTTCTTCTGAACTCAATTCGATGCCGCATCCAGGTAATATTTTTGTTCACTGAGCAGCCAAAATAAGTGTTCTTTAGCCCACTGAGTGCCCAATACAATTTTTCATTCGCTGAGCGAGCAAATTCACCGTAATTTAGTCCACCGAGTGACCAGTTACCAAGCGAGCACAATCAGCGAATTTTAGCCCGCTGAGTGAGCGTTCACCGAGCGAGCAAATATAACACATTTTAGTCCACTGAGTGAAATGTTCTTAGATTGGATAAATACTATTTCGATAAAAGATTTTTTGGTCGCTGAGCGGGCAAATCTGGCCTGATTTTGTCTACCGAGTGAGCTGTTTTTTTGGAGCCAAATGAGTATCGTTTCTATGAGAGATTTTTTAGTCACTGAGCAGGTAAATTTGGCCCATTTTTGCCCGCCGAGTGATTATTCGCCGAGCGAGCAAATCCAGCGTGTTTTAGTCTGCCGAGTGAATTGTTTATTAGAGCTGAATAAGTACTTTTTTTTATGAAAAATCGTTTGGTCACTGAGCAGGCAAATCTAACCCGTTTTAGTCCACCGAGTGAACTGTAGTTGTCGTCAGGCCGCTGAGCGGGCAAATCTGGCCTATTTTAGCCCACCGAGTCAATTGTTTTTCAAAGCTAAATGGGTATCGTTTCTGTAAATAGTCTTTTACTTACTAAGTAGGCAAATCTAGCCCATTTTAACCTACTAAGTAAGCTGCTCTCTTGACCTAGTTGAGTAGCGTATTCAAATATCCAGTTTGCTCGCTGGGTGACCAAATTCGTGCGGTTTTAGCCACAGAGCAACATTCACCAAAAATGCTCTTGGTATTTGCCCGCTGAGTAACGAACGAGGAAATTAAAACGATAGAATGTTTTGATTAACATATGCAAACGAAAAAAAACAATGAAAAAAGATCTTTCGATACTAAGTTGCGATATCAAGTCGGGAAGCGGGGTAGCGATTCTCAGTGCGGGGTAAAAAGCACGAGATGGAAAACCTTTTCGTACAAGTTCTTATCCCCCAATTGTAATTTTTCAACGTTTCGAGCCAAAGACCACCTGATATGATATCGAAGATGGTGCAAGCATCTCTACCTATCGTCGGCCTCGAAAACGCAATCAACGTTTACAAAGCTGACCTCGAAGTTAACGGCATCCAGATTCTTGAGTCGAATCTACGCCTGCATACAACGACACCAGCTCGATATCGACAAAGCAAAAGGCCAGGCAGCTATTGTTCTGTGAGGTTACTTGATTTTATTCGTTTCTTGTGAATTGTTTAGACGCTGAGACTTAACAGCTACAAGCCAAAACCGACAAACTCAAGAACCCAGCGACTGCAACTTCGGAAGGAAATTCAACATTTGATCGACCGAACTCAGCAACTGTAAGATGACCGATGCTCAGATCCGGTCTCCTGCTGATTTCCCTCAATATGCTCTTTGGTACCAACTCGTTGATGGCCTTCTGATAGTCGTTGCGGGGCTCGGCTTCGTCAACTAACTGAGACATCAACGGTCTTTCAGAGCCTGACATTGTCAAGCACGCAGATATCGAACGTGGCGACTACTGCTTCACAAAATCTCACTTTTCCTCGCACAGATAACCGCTACAGAGCTTGGTCTTCGTCAACCAACTGCGCCATCCGCCTTTCGGCTCTACCTCAGAGGCGGTAAGAGCATACTTGCTGTCTGACCTGTTGCTAAGGATAGGAGGTCCGGGAATCGAGAGGGATGTCGCTAGGAGGGGGGCGAAGAATCAGGACTGGACCATGGCCATTGGACGCCGACGATACTATTGCAGCCTTGACAATCGAAGACGATATCATTGCTGCCACCTCTCGCACAGAATTTTCAAGTCTTGTAAAGACAATCACAGCGGACTTCTTCCTAACATACAATTGTAGCACATTTTCTGCTTTCCCCCTTTCACTTTACTTTTGGAATAGAGGAACGATTATCGGTCTCTCAACGGTAATAATTGCACACATATCTTCTTGTATTCATCTCTGTGTCTGGCATGGCGGGTGACCGCCAGTCTCTCGACCAGTGATAATGGTACAACTTCCCCAATACCCTTCTGCTTTCTCTACAAAGACTCTCAGTCTCTAATTAATGGTCTGGAGAGAGGCCTTCGTGCGTTTCATCTCTTAGATCGGGAAGGACTTGAGTTAAACCCCCTCTTGGCACCTCCCATGGACGCTATCCAAAGCTGTTTCGACCAAGCGAGTTAGCCGACAAAGAGGCTCGCAAACCGTTGGGATCAGCGGCCAGGAAATCAATGACTAGAGGATCCGCTTCGTGTTACCGACCACAAACAACACATGGCCGTTTGGCACGGAGCAGAAGCCGCAGTCCTGGTCGACGCACGAGGAAAATGGTCGGGACTGTCACTGATTTGTCTCTCAGATGACGGAGAAGTCGGGACCGAGACTGCTAAGCAGAGGCTTTCATTTTCTGCCATGATCGGTTGGGATTTTTGCTTTTCCTTCGTTGACTGGCGCATTCTGGGACATCGAGATGGCGAGCAATGTACGTGTTAGCAGTGACTTCCAGGCTCGCTCTCTCGCTACTGGTCTCAGGCAATTGTATTGACCCGATGCTGAAGTTCAAGTTGGGATTAAATATACAAGGGTGGAAATCTGTGAGCCATAGTCTCTCCCCGCAGAAATCGGTAGCATTCGAATGGCACAATCGAAGCCAGCCAACTACGGTTACCGGCTCAAGAAGCGCTTGAGTCTATATTTTACATCTGCCTTCCCTTTATCTTTCAAGACGTACTCCTCACTCCGGTCCACGGCATATTAGAGCGTGGTCTGTTAGACTTTGCTCGGGCTCAGCAGTCTGCTTTACTACGTAATCTGGCTTCAAGAAACACCTGATGGTATATCATCACCTGCCTCCCTTTGTCTTTCAAGACGCACTACTTACCTCGGCACAGGACGTACTAGAGCGCAGTTTTATCAACTTCGCTCACACTCAGCAGCCCACTTTACTACGTGACATGAGCGTTGAGTCCCATCGCCAGCTAAAACTCGACTTCTGGCCTCGTTTCTTGGACACGCTCAAGATCAATTCTTTTTCCGCCCTAGAAATGTCTTCTCACTAGCTCAAAGCTCAGCATTCTCCTCGGGAAAATTGACGGAGATTCATGACGTTTTACCCCATTTGTATTAAGCAAAGGGCGAGAATGCTATTATTGTCAAATATGAAAGGATCATCACAGATTCTTCTTACCAAGATTGAATTGAATTATTTTCCTTTCATAATTCGACGTTCTTAATATTTCTAATCGTCTTATCAAGGTCGGGAGTATTTTTCAAAGTTAAGAGCGTCATTGAGAGACTAATCAATGCCTGATTCAACTCACTTGATGGCTTTGGCGGTCATTCCTATTGCCGCTGAGTGACCAAACCAATGCTAATTTTGCCCACTCGGTGAGGCTGCGAACAAAGATGGTCACTGAGTGATTATAACTCCATTGAGTTAGCTCACTGAGTGACTTTGACGTATGGCTCAGAATATGCAATCTCTGGTGGCAGTTCATATCGAGACTGAGAAACCAAATAACTATTGGTTTTGCCCGCTCAGTGGGACCACCAGTTGAACGGTCGCTGAGTGATCAAAGATGCACTGATTTAGCCCACTCGGTGATACTGCGGATCAAAATGGTCGCTGAGTGATCAAAAATGCATTGATTTAGCTCACTCGGTGACTTGAAAATTTGGCTCGTGGGAAAGGATGAAGGATATCTAGCAGTCATATCGTTACCGAGTTACCAAAACCCCGCTTATTTTGCTCACTCGGTGATCCTGCAAATCAAGACGGTCGCCGAGTGACCAAATATGCACCGATTTTGCCCACTCAGTAAGTTGAAAATTTGGCCATTGAGGAAGGATGCACACTCTCTGGCGATCATGTCGTCACCGAGTTGCCAAATATCCACTGCTTTTGCCCGCTCTGTGACACTACAAATCGGGATGCTCGCTGAGTGATCAAAATTGCACCGATTTAGCTCACTCAGTGACTTTGAAATTTGGCCCACAAAGATCGAGTTGCTAAACCTCTACCTCCTTTGCCCGCTCATTGACACCGCGAGTCAGACTGGTCACTGAGTCATTATAATTCCGCTGATTCGGCTCACTCGGTAACCTCGAAGTTTGGCCTAGAAGAAAGTGGAAACTTCTGGCGTGAGAAACAGATGGAGCAAAATATCGCACTTCCATTTAAGTAATTAATAGCGAGCGAGGAGTATACCTTGGGGACACAAGTCTGACGCAAAGCTAATCAACGATACTATCAAGGATGGCATTGGTCTTATCACGAGAAGGCTCGAGGATGCGAAATGGGAGGCCATGAAGACTCAAGTTTGACGCAAAGCTGATCAATGCTGCGGTCAAGAATGGCATTGATGTCAAATCTCAACCGCAGATGGACAGGTACAGTTGCCTGAGAAGATGAATCTTTTAAGATTATGCATGGCAGTCCAAGTCAGCCATTCATGTGCAGAACTATCAAGAATTTTACCATCTACACGAGAGCACAGAACGAAATCTCGTACTGACCTCTCCTGATGCTCGCATGCTCGAGTATATATCTTAGTGACAGCACAGCACTCTGGGACATCATCGTGGTATGGCAGCTGCCGAGCGATATTTCTGTTGCAGCAAACTGGGCTGCTTACTCGACCTCAGGAGACGCCTTTCGTGATGGCGCCAGAGCCGTGGGCTAGACATAATCATCGTAACTCTCAAGATAAGTTAGCTTTGCCTAAGTGCCATCTTCAAGTAGGGACCCAAGGAAGTCGGAGAGGACAACATTTGAGCAGCTGTCGAAGCTGAGGCCAGAGGCATAGTGTCTACTTGAGTTCTTAAAAGGATATAATACTCATCCTTACTCGCTTCGATACCCAAGGGCATCTCGACAGGACGTGTGCCTTTTAGCTTAGTACGGTGTATCTTCAGTTCCCTAGAACTAAATTGAAATTCTGCAAGTGTTACAATTAAATACTAATCAGCTCATCAAAGCATTTCTGCTACAAACGTAGACAGCCTGGCCATTAGCAATCCTCTTGGCATTTCTCATCAGATCGCATGCAACTTCTGACGTGAAAGAAATCCCGAGCTTTGCATGTACGACGTTATGAGGGTTGGCTAATCGCTTTTGCTTGCGCTCGCGCTCACGCTTGGCCTTGCCACCGGATCCAGCAACAAAATCTTCTTCCTCCTGTCCGAGCGTGGATTCGTATCCAGCGATATCAGCGTCATCACTGAAATCGAAGTGTCGATTATAGCCAGTCGTTGGTAGAGCATTCCACAGTGGCGTCATTGATTTTCACATTATGCTTTTGACGCCTTACCAGTCCTCCTTGGAGAACTCGGCATACTGATGGTTACCAAGGGCCCGATCCAGTCATTCTAAATTGGGGTGATTCTTGAGAACTGTGTCCTGGGTCTTCGCTCTCTGGATACAACTTTCGACTGCAAAGAATTACTCGGGATTCTCCCAACTTCCAAGGAGATCTCGACAAGAAGTACACCATCCAAGCGTGATGGCTTTCGGCGTCTCTTCGTCCCAGAAACTGTAGGCTGGGAAATTCTGGTACTGGTCATGGAAGCATTCGAAGATTAGATATGAACTTTGACAACAAGCGTTATCGTCCAATGCCGTTCTCAGAAATTTCATCCATCCCAATATCTCCTCGTTCAATTCTGTGCTCATCCCAACACCCGCCCATCCTGATATCTAGCGTCAATCTCATTTCTATGAAAGCTGGATATTTGAGATCCAATTTGCGTTGCATCTTTCGAATATTGAGTTTTGGAGGGTAGTGTAATTCGAGAGAAGTAAATGATGACGGATAAGCTAGCTTGATATCCAATCTGCGTTGCATTTTCGGACATTGGAAAATATGGTATCATCCAAAAGGAACAGATGACACAGGAGATGCTCACTTGAGATCGAATCTGTCTTGCGTCTCTCGTATATTGAATTCTGCAAGATGGCCTACTACATCTTATGAGGAGTAGATGATTAGAAGAATGCTTTCCTAAAATCGAAGCCATGTTATGTCTTCAATTCTCGAGCTTACTTTCCTGAGATCAAATCTGCGCTGCATTTTTCGATTATTGACCTAGGAGAGACAAGAGAAAGCGCACCTCCTTTTTGAGCTAGCACCTGTGCTGCTTCTTTTGAATGTCGAGCTGTACGAGAGACGGAAGCATTAAACCGAAAGATGGAATATTCTTCCTTCAGATCAAATCTGCGTTGCATTTTCTGGGTGTTGAGCTGTAGGAGAACAAGGGGCAAGAGATGGGAACACGAGACGGAAGCAAGGAGCTGCATCAATGGAATCTACTTTTTTGAGATCGAATCTGTTTTGCATTTCCCGGATGTCGATCAGTGTAAAAGATAGAACGATAGAAACTGAAAATAGAAGACATTCTGTCTCGAGATTGAGTCCGCCCTGTTATGCGAAACATAAGAAAGTCAAACGCTATTGAATTCCATTCCTGAGACCGAATCTGCGTTACATCTTCCAAATACCGAGTAATTACAAAGATGGTGGGAGTAATAGGTTATACGGGATGGTGTTCCCATGAGGTTGAGTCTATGTTACACGTTTGGATATTGCGAAGATATTGCATGCTGTGGGTAAGAAATGGAAGTTGGTGTCACAAGATCGAATCTGCGTCGCATCTTTCGGAAGCTGAGCTGCGTAAGCCGAAGCTTAAGGGGAAGAGGAGAGAGAGTGTGCTCCCTGTATTGAATCTGTGTCGCATGTTTGAATTTTCAGTCATGTGGAAAAAGACTCTGGGTTTTGGGCGCTGGCAATGGGTACGCATTTCTGAGATCGAATCTGCGCTATATCTTTCAAAGGATATCGTTGATGATGATTCAAGGAGAGGAATCACGGCGATGAGACCAAGACAGTTTGGCATCTTTCGGATGCTGGGTTGTGTATAAGGTGGTGGTTGGCTTGCAGCTCTCGAGTTTCGAGTATTGTGTAGGATAGTTCTTTGCAAGTCGATAAGCACCGGGGCGGGAGATGCCCCAGGATGCCGTTTGTCCTTGATGAGGACGTCGAGGTCGTCCTTTTGGCCGTTCGTGTGTGCCTCCAGGCTTTTATGGGTCAGGTGCGGAACCTAGGATGAAGATGGAGGAAATCCAGGACGTGCTCCAATGAGCGAAACCAGCATCTGAGCACGCAAGTGGAGTCCGAGCAGGTGAGAATAGCCATGTCATGCACGCCGGGTCAGAACTAGAGTGAGGACTTGGGAGTGGCCAAAACATACTATGTGGCTGATGCAGAAAACGTGAACCTGAGATCCCATAATATTTGATTACGAAGATGCACAATGTGAAAGTATGATTGACAGCTCTTCATTCATGTATTGCAGAAGTCTGTGAGCAAGTGTTGAGAAAATACGATATCCAGGGGTGGTCCAGAGTGAAGCGGAAGCAAATTTCTTCGGAATTTCAATTCTGAGAATTTCGAGTGTAGCACTTCAGAACTCGCGTGTGGGTATGCAGGAGCACCATATCAAGCCATCTAGATCGTCATAGATGCCTTTTCAAACTTCCACGATGATGCGAGAAGCCGATGTTGCCGAAATACTCCTATAATCACTTGAAAAGTTCTGGTGAACACGATAGGCTGATGGATATTTAACTACTCCAGATGCTCGGATAAGAGTAGGAGATTGGTTTGAAATATGCGTTCTGAGCGTCAAGCGTTTCAAACACCAATATCAAAGTGATGCCGCGGTCACGTGTATCCAAAAGTCGGATTTTGCACCAAGTCTGTGCTTGCTCTGATCTCACCGAGTAATAGGCGGTGGGTCCACAGCTGTCTTCTAACCGGTTTCCATCAATAGCATTAGCCGTAGAAGCCATAATCCGCTCGCATTGAATGTGGGTTGCGTTATGTTCCTCTTGAATTTGCTGGTCTATTGGGCATCATAACTTCAATCCGACAACTTTAAAAAGCTCTAGGAAAGTGGGGCGCTATTTCCTGATGTGTGCAATGTTGTATATCGCTCTAAATACTGCGATACTTGGGACTGTAGAATCCTCTGATATTGTGAGGGGGAATTTGATCTGTTGCATTTGATGCTGGTTTGAGGTACTGTTGAAGGTTAGATTAGCTCATTGGAGGTTTCCAATTAATTTTTCTCTAGCGAAACACTACTGTGGTAGAATATTGAAGAAGTGGGCGCTTCCGTGCATTGAAATAGGGTTGGCATGAAGGGGAATTTGCATCTTCGCTTCTAAGCTCAAGTTTAGAGCTTTCTGAAGATAAAGTGGATTGATTTCACCTTTAAGATCAAACAGAATCCTTGTTTGATGCGTTGCGGTCGAATGCGAGAGGGGAGGGCGCTCGACATTGGTTAGGAATATCCTGAAAAATTCCCCTTTCGACCTGCTATCCTGATACAACTACCTGAGCGACATCAAGAGAATCTTAGAAGCTTTTCTTTTGCATTTGAAAGTATACACAGGTGTATTGGTTGAGATCTTCGCAGGTGTTTGGGCTGATGTGGGGTAAAACCTCTGTTTGGTCCTGATCGCTGGGGACCCAATTTGGAACTTGCAACTCACGCGATATGTGTCTTCGGTTTTAGACCGATATGAATCGGGTTTGGTTGTATTTCCCTTGCGTGAAGTTTTTGAATGCGGGCAGGGACGCTTGAAAAGGGGGGTCAAAAGATCTTGTTCACAGCCGCATTTCTTGGAAGCGAAGTTCAAGCCGATGAACAGTGCTCACTCTCCCGAGCATTCCGAATCACTCAGCGGTATGATTGGATGTAGCTGTTCTCTGAATTGGTATCCTGTTTGAAGTCCCGAGCTTCCCCTTGTGTCACAAGTCCGCTGGAGTGTGGTCCTCCTCCGCGGCACACTCACACCTTGCAATTCATTGAAATGCGATGCCCTGGTACTGCCATCCTATGTCCACTTCGTGCAATGCATTTTCGAATCTCAGAAAATCACAGTCTTTCTAGATGCTCTCATGTAACCCCTCAGCTGACCTAGTATCATGCGAAAACACCGTGGGAATTCTGAAGCGCATCAAGGGGACTATACACTGCAGTCTGATTGAAGTTCTATCTAACTTCCAAGGAGGTACCGTCAAGGAATCTTTGTTATGCAGCCTCGTAGTTCCAGCAACCGTTTATCCCCTCCGTGCGTGAGCCGAGCATTTTGTCTTTGGGTTGTCTCCCTGCTACAGCCTCGCGCTTATCTCTCTTTGCACGCTGGTTGCCATCCTACCTCTAAACGTTCTTATGCTTCGTGTAGTCATGGGCATGATGAGAAGGATGGTGAAGATCTCGAGCTGAGTAAACTAGATTGAGACATGACTTGTTGTGCATATCGGAGCTCTGTCCTGGGCTGAGAGACATCTCACCTGGCTCTCGGAGCTCTTGGGAAGCTCCCATTGCTTTCTGTAAGAGGTAGGACTTAGAGGAGTCAAGAACTTAGGTGAGACGCCTAGAATGATTATTTTGTCAATCGCTCAGTGGGCAAATTTGGCCGCGGTTTGCCCGCTGAGCGATCAAATTAGAAAGGTGAACGTTTCTTTAGCACCTTGGCTAGAATACATCTGGAGTGGTCCTAGATGTCATTCATACAGAGATAATACTCAGTGATACATGGGAAGGTGCGAAAACTTTAAAATATAGTCGAGTGGCTCAGTGGGCAATTTTGCCCGCAATTTGCCCGCTGAGTGATCAAACCAAAAAGGCGAATTTTTCTTCAGTACTTCGATCAGAATACATTTAGAGCAGTTCAGGGAGTTTTTCGTGTAAAGATGATACTCAGTAAAGCATAACGAGGTGCGAAAAGTGCAAAAGATTTGAGAGATGGACGGGCAGCTCAGCGGCCAGTCTCCGCGCAAAATAGGTCGCTGAGCGGCTGTACCATTCAAATCGTATTGATGCTACGCTTGCAGGTCGAAAACGGTAAAGAAGCCTCAATTTTATAGCACGGGGATATCAATTGCCAATTGAATGTCAAGATCTAGAAAGAAATGACAAGGCAAAGCGAGGTAACTGTGCGACCAAAAGTCGCCAGATTTTGGTCACTGAGTTGCCAAGTGTATAATGCATGAAAGAAAACTAGAAATAAAGCAAAAGGGGATCATCGCATGCTTATACATGACTTTGGAGATATCATTTGATGTATTATCACGTTCTTAAGAGACGCATTATACCAAATAACAAAAGTTCGTTGGTAAATAATAAAAACGCGATTTTGTCAATAGTTGACCGGCCAAATCACAGCCAATTTAGACTGCTCTGTGGCCAAACTAAGAATTCGATGCAAACGTTAATAAAGATAATAAAGTATAATAAAAATATATTCGTAGTCTGGTTGCAGATTGCTATAGCTTGGAGAGATCAAAATAGAAGCTCTTAAGAAAATTGAGTGAGCCTCCGAGTAAGATGAGATTTTGTTCGCTGAGCGAGCAAAATACGCCGGATTTAGCTCGCTCAGTGCTTGGACTATCAACCTAGTCCACTCAGTGGGCAAAACCGGGAGCATTTTGCTTGCTCAGTGGCTTGATTTTGCGCGAGCAGTTCATCTAGTGCTCGAACTATTAATCTTGCCCACTCAGTGGGCAAAGCTTGGAGTAATCTGGTCGCTGAGTACTTTGGCCACTCAGTGGGCAAAATTGCGGGGGGTTTGCTCGCTGAGTGATCGAGCCACTGATGCTGCTCACTGAGTGGGCAAAAGTGCTGGCAATCTGGTCGCTGAGTGCTTCAGCCACTCAGTCAGGAAAATTGGTGGGGAACTGGTCGCTGAGCACTCTGGTCACTCAGTGGGCAAAATTGCTGGCAATCTGGTCGCTCAGTGACTCAGTGTGGGTAGGCAGCTCGCTGAGTGAACAAAATATGCTGGATTTTGGTCGCTAAGTGTCCAGGTTATCGATGTTGCCCACTGAGCGGGCAAAATCAAGCGTAATCTGCCCACCCAGCGACTCATCTTTGGGAAGGCAGCTGGAGACACTGAGGTCGCCCATGAGACTCAAAGTTTCTCTGATATTTAAATCAACTGAGCGATTAAATCCATAGCCATTTTGGCCGCTGAGTAACTAAACTCAAAAGAGTCTATCGCTCAGCGGCCAAAATTGAGCGGAGTATGCCCACTCAGTGGCCAAACCCGATTTCTACTCTTGTACAATAAGAGGGAATTGATTTTCTCTTACCAAAATATTGAATTAAGCGTCCCCCGTTTCAATAATTACAAAGGACGACTTTATCCATTTAATAACTATAGACTAGACCTCGGAACGATAAAGCATTTGAATATTTCACTCGGTGGCCAAAAACTCCTTGAAATAGTCCACTCAGTGACCAAAAGCGCAACCGTGATCTTACAATAAGTAAAAGGTCCACTCGATGGTCAAAACGAAGTAGTCCGCTCAGCGACCAAAATAGACTCTATTTGCTGGCTGAGTGGGTAAAATATTTGCAAAAATTTGAGTCTTGCTCAGTGGCCAAAAGCCGCCTGAAACAGTCCACCGAGTGATCAAAATCATAGCCACGATTTGACACCAAAAAAATCCCACTCAGCGACCAAATGCTCAGTGGTCAAAAGCCGCCCGAAATAGCCCACCGAGTGACCAAAACCAAAACTATAATTTGACACCAAAAAGTTTCACTCAACGGCCAAATGCTCAGTAGTCAAAAGTCACCCGAAACAGCCCACTGAGCGACCAAAAATTATAGTCGGGATCTGACAGCAGAGCAAGTTCACTCTGCGGCCAAAACGAGAGTTTGCTCAGAGCCCAAAATGCACCTTGTTTGCTCACTGAGTGAGCAAAATCTTTCTAGCAGTACCGAGTGATCAAATTCTAGTCAAGGTTGATAACTCAGTGGTCAAATTTCCAACATGGATTTGATGTTCCCAGTTCTCTGCTTCCGATCTTCCCATGCAATGATTTCTGGAGTTCCAAGTTCCAAGATGTTCATTTTCTTGCGCGAGCAACGTTCCCTTTCGCAGTCAACGCGCTCGCATCCAAGGGCGCATTTCTACCCCGCATTTCTACCCCGCACCTTCAGGCCTGCGTTTCTACCTCACATCTTCGCTCAACATCACGTCCCTCTATTCTATTCGCGCACCTATTGCATTGCTACTGTTGTGCACCCCATTCAATTCTGTCTCTGCTCCGATGATATCGTATTTGCCAATTTTCAGGACCGTTATTCCGTTAATTCCGGTTCGCAAGAGTTGCGATCAAAGCGGTTGAAGTGCTGGCAGTTCCAGAACTTGCGATTGAGTGCAGTCAATTGAATCGTAGCCAGACTACGCCGTGCGATGCGAATTGGTTGAAGCTGTCCTGGCATCCACGATGATCCGATTGTAAAAGTGTAGCAGGCGTTGGACGACGTGTTATGAGAAGACAGGCAGCTCGCGAGATCGTCTCTACTATGATGCGATATTTAGGATGCGCAATCGCATCATTAGGCAACACGGAGGATACAGAGGAGCTCAGTCACTCAAACCATAGGGCGCATCAGCTCGACCAGGTCAATTGCAATCAGAAGAGTACGAGATGTACGAATGCCACAATCATGAGATCCGGCGCAAGACAGCCCGGGAGATGCTGCGATGTAGCACGGTCAGGAGAACGAGAAGCTCAAGCCGTGGTTCTTGCAAGTGCAGCAGAAACCGAACTGTGACGGAGGATGCAGGATGGTCATGGGTGCAGATATCTAGTCCGAACGCAATAACAAGGACGAGCACTCCCTTTTTGTGCTTCATAGGTCGTGCGAACGGAATGAAGCCTTCGCTAAAGTCGTAACATTTGAATTCCTGCTGTTATTTGGGTTCAAATTAGAAGGACGTGCTTGAAGTACATTACGAGCCATGTCCAAAGTTCGTTGTGGGAGGTGGAAGTGCAGCGAGGCCTGAGACTCGAAGGGCAGTTTGCAACAAACGAATGAAGCAATAGACAGAGCAGGTACAGGACCGCGGACACACCTTGAGAGATGCTACGTTGCAGAGGATGGGAGAAGTCGTACAGTGTTGCAGGCTTGACGTGGCTGAGATTCGTGCACCTACTCCGCAAACCAGGATGCGACATGCAAGTGGCAGAGCTGGAGATTCAGAAAGTGGAGAAATGCAACTGGAGGAAATCTAGTAACTCTAGGAATTCGAGAATTCCCAAGAGACTCAGGATAACCAGTACGAGGACTGCTGCATCGGATCTTGAACACGAGCAGTGAATAACATCTCCGATGACATTGTAACAAAGCGCAACTCCCAAGCCTTGCAATGGTAGCTGCGAATTGATCACGAAATACCAAGTGGATGAAAATCAACGAAGCCACTTCAAGCGACACGACAAGTGAGTCTGGACAAGTTCGGGTGTGCGTCCCATGTTCAACAAGGTGGTGGAAGGGTGAACAGGCTTTGCAGGCACCGCTGACTTCACGTACGGCTGCATCGAGCACCCAGCAATGGAGCTGAATGACATCGCGATATAAGAGGAGTCGAGATGCATAGCCTCGGCGGTTAGAAGGCCGGCGGACATGAACAATCGCGAGAGATGCAATGCAGCAACGAAGTAGTTTGAGTGATTGTCGGGAAGGACCAGAGACAAACGGGAAGCACATTGATCAGCCTGGAGGTCTCTTCACTTCTTGCCAGGTGCAGGACAGAACGACAAGCGCACTGCACCACTAGTGCAGGGGCAGGAAGGGAATGAGATGAGAGGGAGGAGCCGTGGCAAAGCGGGTCAAGTGCAGTACAATGGGGCAGGATTGTCTGAGGACCTCTGGACGCCGCAGCTCACCAGTGAGTCAGCACCAGGACTGCGGGAAGCTCAGCGCATCTGTGAACAGAAACGCCGAATGGGAGACATGCAAGACAGATTCAGGAGACCCGAGACTTGGGGGGGATTCTCCACTCAAGAGGAAGCCACGTGAGAGAGACAGCCAGGATCGCAGGAAGACGTTTGAACGGGGGACTCGGTGACAACTGTGCAGCGACATTGCAAGCTGGGAGGTTTCGGGATGGTTGCCTAAGCTCAGCATAGAGTAGTCGAACTGCTTCAAGTGTCGGATCTCAACGCAGGAACCGTTGAGCGGTTATCCACGCAACTGGCAGATACACGACGGTCGCAAAGTGCGGTGGCTCCAGGAGATGGTGACGGTCTCATGGGCCAGAAGCTCAGTGCAAACGAGATGCAGCTGGTCAGGGTCCCAGCTTGACGGCAGTCGGCCAGCAGTCTCACGCCCGGGTTCCGGCCAGGGAAATGCAAGTCGGATACGTGCGTGACGGTGGTGTGAAGTATGCAGGAGACGGTGCAAGCAAGGGATACGCCCCGAGGAAGACCGCATTGAAGTCCCCGGGCCGCGAGACGCTTAGGACTCCCAGTGCAGCGAAGCATAAGGGTGAGGTGACAAAGGCGCGCAGAGAGTGCGCAAGACGGTCGTGTAAGTCGCGGGGTCCCGGTTCGCAGTCCCTACCTCTTATGTGAGGCCCCTTTTTCGGTGAAAGGTGCGGATGCCCGTGCGCTGATTGGTGCGTGCGCCGCTGACTAAGGCACTTTCCGGTGAAAGGGATTTCGGTGAAAAAGCAGAAAGGGCACCTCCCCTAACCCCCTTTAAACGAGCATTCTCTCGCCTCCAAACGCGCTCTCGTTATGTTTTCATATAATTCGATTCATAGAGTTGCTATTTGCTATGTTTGCAAGTCTTGCGTCGTTTCAGGGGCGCGTAGTCAAGAGCGGTACTTGCGAGCGCAGTTATATCGGTTTTTGGGGGACGAGCTCAAAGCGACCGCAGAGTTTCTTAGCAGCTACGACTTGAGGAGTGTGGCCGAGTTAAAAGAGTACAAGCCCCGGTCGAAAGACAAGTGTCAGATGATTGAGTATCTGATTAGTTACGATAGCGTTTATTGTCTATAATCGTAGTGCAATTACAGTACTCGCCGTCTTTTTAAGATAAAGGAGTATTGGGCTGCTTATCACAGGATCGAAGCAAAGTTTTACGAGAGTAATTAGTCGTGGAAAGAGTGTAAACTGTAGACGTATTTCACTGTGAAAAACTGTATTGATTACTTTGTAGTAGTGGACAAGGAAAAAGGCGGGGTTAAAAGAATAGTTGAGGGTTTTATGTTATTAATAGAGTTAGAAAAAAAATTATTTGTAAAATTGAAAAAAGATTATAAAGATATAAAAGGAGACATTGAAAAGCAAACTAGTATTGTTTACGATTTCGAGAATTTTAAATCGGAAAAAATTCTATAGTTCGAGTGGATAGCGTTTTCATATTATACGATTACGTTGAAGGATGAGGAGATCTGAAACTCGTACAAACTGCCACCGAGAAAAGAGTTTGATGCGAATAGTGAGAATACCGAGGATTTTAATCTCGCTCGAGTTTTAGTTGCAGTCGAAGTTGTTTTGAGAGATGTATATCGACTATGTAGTGACACTTCGCTAGACCGGAAAATGACATAGTAACGAATCAATATTTTGAACGAATTCTATGTTGGGATTTCAAACAAAGTAAATAAATTTCGATATTTCAAGAACGCATCGATTTTAATCACGTATTTTATTACTATAAAGCAATTATTAGTATATTATTACCGCGTAGTATATCGTGAAAGCGGTCATTTTACGCGGGTTAAATTAGATTAAGTACTATTTAGAGATGTTATTTAATTAATTATTTAATAGATCTAGACTATAGACGAGATTATAAAAGCATTGGATTTTGAAGATGGAATAGAGACTGAGTTAACTCTCAAGTATACTATTCGACGGCTTTATTTAGTTCTAATCTGTCAAATTGTCGATAGCGTACCGTTTAAATCGCTCGTTTTGAGTTTCTGCGTTATACTAAGTAGAAAAGTTCGTGGGAAAGGTCGGAGTTTATAGAAAGAATCGGGGAATTTCAATAGTCATTTATCAGTTTTGACGTGGATTACTTAACTCGTGATTTTTGATTATATTTGTTTTTAAGAGTAAAATGATAAAGATTAGATCTTTGTTTTTCTCGCTAAGATCTGTAAGAAGTTCTTTCAGTAATTGGTTGAGATTTCGTTTGAGTACATTTTGTAGTAGAGACTATACTTGTTTAAGATTAAAAAGGTTATTATTGTAAAATACTAAGCTCGGTAGTTTTTAGACGAGTAAACAGTAAAATATCGCGGGATAGAATTGCAAATGTCGCAAGTCTTTAATTTAGTAGTTTCTGAATATCAACAAGTCTACACTTTATTCTATAATGAGTTTTTATTCTAAGTAAAAGATTTGATTTAGGGTTAGGGTTAGGGTTAGGGTTAGGGTTAGGGTTAGGGTTAGGGTTAGGGTT
>MU119630.1:0-36373 GCA_014904845.1 Acephala macrosclerotiorum | reverse complement strand
GGGGGACATTTCGCAGTTGCGTGAGGAAGAAAAAAGAGCGCAGAAAGTTCAAAAAAAAAAAAAAAAGACGAGCCGGGCCCGGTGGGAGGTGTTCGAACATGAAATTTCCTCGTGGCGGACCCGCAGTCCCCAAGCAGATTCAATCATCTGCTCACCTGGTCAACAGCCCGTCTTTTTTTCCCCTTATATTATTTGTAGCTTACCAGTCGTTTTGTGGCGTTACCATTCGCTTGTAGAACGACGAGTGGGGTGATTGGGTAGAGAGCTCGAAAAGAAATGTTAATTTAAATCTATAAGGCACTTCAACTCGATTGTATTCACGTACCGTAAATCAGCCGGCGACAACACTAGCGCCATTTACTCTCCTTGGACCTGCACAAGGCAAGCTATTTGTTAATATACTCCCAAAGGGGATCTCCGGGCCTAAATTTATTCTGGTGGCATCGTCATGATCAGCCTCGCAGATACTCCAGCCAGAATTTTCGTGTTCAATATCAACGGAACGCGTCATCATCTTCTGCCACAAGACAACTTCACACGAGTTGCGCAACATGGTTAGAGTATCAAAAGCTCGTCTTCGCGAATTGGACCAGCTGGTCACAAAGTCTACTTCCGTTGTCAATAGTGGCAGCATCTCCTCTCCAACCGGCGTCCTCTTGCGCGCGGACGAGCTCCAATCCAGACGCCAACGAGGCTTAGCTGAGATCACAAGCAAGATCGACGGATTTGATTCTTCCGCCATTGACCCTCGTCTGCTACCCGAAGTAGTGATCAACACCGAGACCGATATCCAGTACATTGTCGACACCGGAGAAGACCTGATTGAATTTGAATTGTTTCCCGACCTCCCTATCGAAATTCGCAAGATAATCTGGGAAATGGCAGGGCCCGAGCAATTCATTCTTCAGGTCACTGCTACTATCAAGCTTTGGAGCTGTAAGGAAACTGGTGAGAGAGTCAAATATCTGGCCTTCCATTGTGACCCACGCCCGTACACCAGACTCCTCACCACCCTCCTCGCGTCATGCACGGAGTCTCGAGATGTTACAATCCACCGCCGACTGCCACATCGCCTCCGAGCTACAGACAAAAATCAAGAACTTCGATTCGGAAACATTGACACGCTATGCATCTTGAACGGTGGAGAATTTTCACGTATCATCGATCAACTCACCCTCGACAACAAGGCCTCGGTTCAGATCGGTCCCTGGATTGAAGGTGTTCACGACCTCATGCTTCCATCTGCCATCTTGCCTTTCTGGGACAACAATCGGCTCCTTTGCAAATTGCTTCTCCGATTTCGCCAATTGAAAGTGCTGTCTTTTCTTCTTCAATCCGATTATATGGCTCGAAAGTACGTGGAGGCCAAGGCTATCAAGAGGGAAAATTCGACGGTAGTATTGGCGAAGCGGGCTCCTGGCGGTAGTAATATGGAGTATAATGTAACTGCTGTCGAGAATTCTTGGGGTAGAAGAGGAGATAGGGATCAACTTGAGAAGGATTTAAACAAAGCCGTTGTCAAGATGTCAAAGTCTTGTTTAGGAATCGAACGCTACATCATCGATCTGAATGGCAAGGGCAAGGGAGATGTGGACAAGAAGGGCACTGAAAGTGATCCTGGCACAGGTGCAGATGCAGATCTAGGTGCTGAAGAAGAGGGAGAAGACACAGTGAAGGGAGAGAAGGTTGAGACGGTGATGAGATCAGAGCATTGGAAGCTTCCTGAAGTCCGGCTATTCGGGCTCAAGCAGAACTGGTTCTCTGATATCTCTAGCTACGCTGACGAGATCCGCAATTTCGAGGATTTTTGATTCCGGAGGACATTCAGGAGCAAGCCCTTGGAAGCGAGAGGAAGTTCATACATTGTAGGATTTGAGCGGAAAATATTTGTCCGCCAAGAAGTTTGTGTAGTTAGCTAGAGTCTATGTTGGGTTACAATCAGTTCTGTCAATGTAAAGTAAACAAAAACGTCACACTTTAGACATTAAGTCCAGGCATGAAGTCACAAATATCTGCGTAAAAGCTTGCTATCTTCATTGAATATTTCATAATGTGCAGCACAATTTAGTTCTTCGTATTCACCAGCCCATACTAATAATTACCAGGCAGAAGCGATTCAGCCTCTGTGTGCCCAAGACACCTTCCCCAGCTCATATTCCAGCACAATCGCCCACCCAGGCTCACTAAACACCTCCCCACCACTAACATCCTCCCACCACTAACATCCTCCCACCACATTCACTCCCTCTACATCCAAAAAGCTCGTTCCGAGAACCCAAAGTTCAGATAATGCCTAAGAGCAAAATGCCACAACTCAAACATCAGAGGCGGATCCGGATGTTCAAAATGAAGATTGTGAGTCGAGCTCCTTGATTTCTCGTACAAAGTGGCCATGGAGATGTTGACATCAACACAGTCAAGCAGGGATTGTTCTTGTATGCCTTGTAATAAAGGGTGAGGGTGAAGGATGGCGACGAGAAGGATGTCCTTCGTTCCTTCGATGTTGACTGACGTGGTGATCTCTTCCACACGGAACGGGCCAAAAACAAAAATTGAAATCTTTCGAGTCTTTCAGAAATTATGGGTATGTGGCCTTGGAAGCGTCCTGAATGTACCTTGCTATCCCCGTTGGTGAGGTTGCATTGGGGGTGTTCATATGCAGCCTGAGGGCACTTCAGCTCTTGAATTTCAAGTGCTGGCAAGTGGAGGTCAACGCTAGTGCCTGCTGGAAGTCATCACAGCTCTGAAGAATGCGAGTCAGAATCTCTGATGGTATTGACGTGGGTGGACCTTACATCGCTTTCTCCTTTCAGGTTCGAACCCTTGGAGGGCTTTGAATATTAAATAGAAGTTCGCGCAGCATGGAGTAATGTTGTGAAGGGTGAGATGCCACAGTAGGGTTAGTAGTACATCAAGAGACTACTGAAAAGAGATGTTAAGCCAATGACGGAGGCTAGATGGTGACTTCAGGCAAGGAGAATTCTTAGGAGGAGATGTGACTTCAATCGAAACATGGCGGTTACCTAGAATAATGAGGTGGAGGAGCTTGGCAAGCCTGCAAGCACGTGTTCGTACCCTGACGGCATTAATTCGATGACATGCCTCGAGAAGCTCCTTGTAGATGGAGGATGATCCTCAACGCTCCTAAACAGTGTTCAAGCATGTATATGATAACAGCGGAGGTATTTTGTACGCTCTTTTAGCTTCCTTACGAAAACACAACCAGTAGACATGAAAATTGGTAAAAGTCACTTCACGGAGAAACACGGTTTGTAATGGAAATGATAGATACTAAAGAGTAAAAGAAGATTTTTGTTACCCCCACTTGACGGAAAGATCAATTAAATACTCTCTAGTAGAAAATCTCATTCACGCCAATGTGTAAGATGATGCATTGTGCGCATAAGTGACGCATTTCCCTCATCTCCCATTCCGTACTTCCTCATGTCACACGTTACTTGCTCTCGATGGCACGGACTTCTGGAATAGGCTCAAGGCTTCCAGGCTTGCTTCTGTACTCCTTCAAGTTCCTGACCACCGCCGCTAGTTTTTGTTCCGTCGTTGGATACAGTTTTGATGCCATTACTGTACATCGACTCTTCGTCTCGAAAACTATCAGTGATTTGAATGATACAAGAAACTCGATCCATGGCTTCCGAGGAGCTTCTGTATAGAAAGTAAAATCTTTTGCGTTGCTGACAAGCCTAAGAAGGATATTCGACGGCATGGCCAAATTGTCGATTGCGTGGAGGATCCCTTTGACGAATTCCCAATCGGTCGAGTAGCGCTCGAACTCTCGGCTGATGAATAGGGATAGGATGTTGTCAATGTGAAAGAGTGTGCTTGGTGCGAAATGGATGATTCCTTTTTCCAAAGACAATGTGCGCGAGCAGACGGGTAGGTATACCGAACGAGATTCGCGTGAGGTAGCTGACAAGGTGAGATCAAAGACGCTTTGAACCATGGAATGAAGCTGATTGGTGTCTTTGTCAATTGTCAACTTCATAGCCCCCATTCCTCTCTTAATGTAGTCCATATCGAGGCGAACAAGAACCATGTGATTTCCATGATGGCCAGCAGGAAGCGCATGCTCCCAGATCAACTCGCGAAGCTCTGGTGCTAGCTTGGGGAAGAGGTGGAACTTTGTCACGGCTTCGATTATACTGGTTTGCTTACAAATTGAGGTTGTTTCGGAAACGGCGAATTGAGGAGGGTTAGTATAGCTCGACGAGGAGGAGAAGGATGTTGCTAATAAGTCGGCCATGTTGTTCGTAGTGTCTTGATACAAGGATCTACTATAGATGAAGTCAGCAAGAGCAATCATGGCTGTCTAAGGTAATATCCCCCACCTTGAAGTTGCGCAACTGTGATGGAAAGCACTGTTTCTCGAAAGTGATCTCAAAGTGCCGCGACTTGATGTTGATGGCAAGTGCGGAACAGTCTTTCGTTGCGCGGTGATGGATGCAAGAATAGGAAGGCGCAGGCGTCTAAAACAAACAATTTATAAAGGTTGCGAAACCTGTCCGTTGGGTGATGGATGATGTTGGAAGAAGTTCAAAGAAGAAAACGGTGGTTGATGTATGTACTAGTTTTCTTCTAGTGCGATTTTAAGCGAGGGCACCTGCACTGGGTCAACGAGAGTCTCTTGGAGGAGCTCTCATCTTCAGCCATCAAGCAGGATACAGTCATCTTCATGGTCACGCAACATAGAATGCTGGAGGATTAATGTATTTTATTACAGGCGAGGGAAATCCGAGGTGGGGAGCATACTACTGAGCAACGAATCTATCTAATACAAAGACACGTACGAGAGCATAATTTGTTTCATCCGACATGGAACTTGCTGGAATAGGAAGAGATGCCCAAACGAAACCATTTCAGCCCGGCCATCTTCAATCTATGATCTGATCTGGAAAAAGACAAAAGGTCTAGGATCTAGAGAAACATAATGTTGATCATTGGTTGATTAATAGCGCCCCCAATCCTTTTCTAGTGCTGCTTGAATGAAGTCTTTGCGTAGCTTGAAATTTCGTCGTAGAGCTCCAAAATATAGAAGATACTGTACTCGAAGTCTTTATCCACCAGAGTTGTAAATTCTCTGATGTGGAAACACTGTTCAATCCTTGATTAAAGCTTGCTTGGAAAGCGTGGCTAGGCCCCGCAAGGTGGTCAACAGCAGTCAGGATGGCTTTGAGGTCCTCATTCACCAGGATATGGCATAGCTTTGCAAGATAAATTATAGTGTCGGGCGAGAAATGAATGACTCCGACCCTGAGCGACAGCCTTCGGGAGAATACGGGCAGGTACGCTTCACGAGACTCTCGAGATGTCATCGAGAGGCTGAGACCGTAGACATCGCGGCATTGAACATGTATTCGGTTTGCGCCTGGCTCCACAGTGAAATAAAACCCTGTGTTCCTCAAGATTGGGTTTGGGGAGTTGTCGTATTCGTATCGGGTTTGGAGGCGAATCGGGATCATTCGTTGTCCACTATGACCGGTAGGAAGAGCGAACTTGAAAATCATCTCGCGCAGTTCTAGAGACAGCTTTGGAAAGAGAGAAAACTCGATCAAGATGGGCTCTTCTTCTGCAATGGACTGGGAGAGTTGAGACTGAGGAGTTGCGGATTGGGAAGGAGCATTCTTTGTTTCGTCTGGTTTTGCTTATTGGCTCGATCGTAGGCCTGATCGTAGGCTGCTTCATAGGCTCATTCGTAGGCTCATTTGTAGGGCGAGGTAGTACATCCCCTGCCGGAATATTGCTCGTAGTGTTTGAAGACATTGAAGACATGGTTTCGCTGATTGGATTTGCGTGCACGCTTTGTTGACAGAGATCCCGGTTGATGCGACTTGGCGATGAATTCAAAGCGTAATTACTCTCTATGCCTCAGCGAAGCACAATTTAATTCTACTGATACTGAAAGAAGATACTCGAGTATGCGCATGTTGTTTCTTGTTGATGATGTTTCAAGGTTGAGGTTCGAGGAAGGAGGTCGGTGATATGCACGCTAGCGCCACTTAGCGCAATTTTAAGCGAGGTAGCCTCAAGGTCGATTGTTGAAGAAAGACTTCTAAGCAAGAGAGAAGTCACTGAAGACATAGGACGTAAAAGAATATAAAACCATGAGGGCGCAAAGGTAGATTGTAGATGTAGGCGTACTCCTGTAAACTCTCCTCACTTGAGGGCACCCAAAAGCAACACCATCACCGCAAACCGACTGTTGTTCAAGATCTTTATTCATTCATATGTGCCACACCTCCATCAATGTATATCTCCACTAAAGCGTCGAGTAGTCCAGGCATCTTATATATCCCTCCCAATGATGCCTCTAACATTCTTCCTTGCTGAGGAAGGAAGGGAAAACAAAATACAATCCTAAACGCCAACGCTATGCCAATCAATCAAAGACTTAAACCGTACATGATTTTTAACTAATACAGATTTCCGACCCGCGTTCCATCCTTTTCTCGCGTTCGTATTTTCATCCACATCACCTCTGCTCCACACATCTTTTACATCTCGTCGTCATTCTAGACTTGCTCCTTGCCTCGATACCCCGTACCGTGACCGACAAGCTCAACCACCGCCCCCAAACCTCCTAAACCCCTCAATCCCCAGAGTAGGAACCTCCACCCACCTCAACCCCGGTACCCCCTCCCCTCTCCTCCTCTCAACAAAATTATTACACTCCCCCACTACCAACGCCCACTCTGCCAACGCCCTGCCAGCATACTTTGCTCGTCTCCCTTTATCCCCGTTCCCGGGATCCTCAGCTTTGATCTCTTTGCTTGTTCCTGGGACTTTTGCTCCGAGCATGGCTTGTGCTGAGGCTGGGAGACGGGGTGGACAGACGCGTCGTTCGGGGCCGATGTTGAAGCCTCGGACTGAGGATTGTGGGTGGGGGTGGGAGATGGAGTGGGATGAAGAGGTGGATTGATGGTGGGAGAGGTGAGAGGGGTTCTGGGGTTTTTCGAAATGCTGGGCCCATTCCAGGGAGAATTTGAATGAGTAGGCGCGATGAGTTGAGGTAGCGGGAGGCGTTTCGGGGCTGGAGGATGAGGATTTGTGGTGGTTTGTTGGACGGGAACGGGCGATTGCTGTTTCGCGACGGGCTTGGTCGAGGTCCTTTGGGGGACTTCCGGCGTGTGGTTGTTCGACGGGGGTCTCGGTGGTTTGTAAGGCGGAGGGGAGCATCTTGCCCATGAATGTCCAGCGCTTTTTGTTGGGTGCTCCGGTTCGGGTGTCGGAGGTGAGTTTTAAGGCGCTGCTGTCGGATGTGTTGTCGACTTTGTTTAGAGAGGAGAGGGAGGAGTGTCGCTTGTAGGCTGTGGGTGAGGTGGTGTCTTTCGTCACTTGGGATGATGTTGGATTAACGATTCCATCGAAGCCGAGGAAGAGACTTGCAGCCGGAGACTGATTGTCATTCCGGATGATGAGAAGTCGTCGACCGGGAGCGGGATGACACGGTGCTGTCGATGGGGGAAGAAGTCGGTTCTTTTCGGCGTGCTGCTTCAGGAAGAGATAGTTGCCCCACACTGCCTTAGCACGAGTCGAAACAGCGCAGAAGATTTTCCTGGAGTTGTTAGCTTGGGCCATCATCTCTACCTTTCATAACTCACGTATCAAGGTCACTGGCGTCTCCATTGTCCCGACAGAGCCTCCAGCACAACAACCTCATGTAGTATGCCCTCACCATAGGACACCAATGATTGAAGAACTTGTCGAAAGTTTCCTCAGTCAACAACCACTCTAAGCACAACACCTCCTTTCGTTTAGGGTCGTTAGTAATTACGTTCCATGCACCAAATAGAAAAGAGAAAAGTCTGATCTCGGACATGCTGTTTTCGCTCTCAAGCATCTTCTTGCAAACGTCCATCCAGAAAAACCAGTCGATAAAGTCGGTTTCCAAGGCATGAGCGTGGTGAAATCGAAGGAAAATCGTCAATGCTTCTTCCATGAAATCGCACAGCACGAAGCATGCATTGTGGTCGAATAGTGATGTCCTCTTCGCTCCAGCCTGCATCACTTTCGAGAAAACTTCAGCGAATGTCATTCTTGCGTTCTCATAGTCCGAAGGTCGCTCGGAGACGAAATCACGTAGGAGCATGATCAGGCGGTTTTCAGCCATAGGTCGAGCAGAGTTGTTCGAGGGCACCGGCGGTAGTGCAGCAGCAGTTGCATCAGCACCTCCTGCTAAAACGTCGTCAAATGTGATTGATGGTGGTTCCGCTGCAGGTTGTCTGTGGATCGTTGCATCGAGAGCTGTCAAAAGTTGTGCTTGTACGAGAATAAAGCCTACGGAGGGTTAGCATGCCCTAATTTCGGTGTCAGCAGAGCTTACCAGGTGCACGAGCTTTCTCGATGAGCGGAAGCTCTGCTGGCAAAAATTCCTCGGCCAATACATGGTAATGCTTTGCAAACACAAAGAACAGATCACTATCACGCCCACACCATCTGGCAACCCAAGGACCATACCAATTGACCTTCGCTGCTAGGACCGCTAGGTACGGATCTTGTCTGAGCTGGGCTGACATCTGCTTTACCGAGGACCATCCTAGACAGTGGATATGCGATGGAAACGGTGCAATCACATCATCTTGATCAACCTTATTCGGACGTCTTGGCATACCAATCTCATCCGCAATTCTTCGCAGAACTTCCGCTTGCAGCTTCCATATCCTAACCAACACTTCAGCTACACCAGGAACGAACATGAATGCATATGCTGCCGCCTTTCCGCAAAATGTTACGAGACTGGCTGGAGCATGTCTCAGTGACATCTTATCTACCGCAAAGCTCATTTGAGACAACAGGTTTTGGATGAACAGGTTTCGGGTATTATGATAAACTGACTCAGTCATGAATTGCGAGGCTGAGGAACTCAGGGAGCCGGATGACTTTTTTCTCGACATTAGGGAGCGTCGTTCTGGAGACCTATTCCGTGATCTTTCTGCCAGAGGTGCAAAATGCGAGGGTGCAAGCCTCCATTCTGGTCTTGTCATGATCGCATAGCACGCCTCCAGCAATATTGGTCGGTCGACCCCGCTCACTGTCTGGTTCTGCTTGCCATCCAATACCTCCAGAAGTCCAGTCCACCACTTATTTAGTATTGTTATCCGTCGGTCGAGGTCTTCGGGGCGCAGATTCTTATTCGAGGGGTGAGAGGCATGATTTCGAAGGAATGGTAGAAGTGAGGCTCGGACAACATTCGTCTTCAACGACCAACTCTTGGCTTGGAATTTCGAAAAGTCGTTTTCCAGAGATCGGAAAGCTGACCACAATTCATCTCGCCGGCGAGGAGGAATATCACCAATATTTTGTAGCTTTTCGGTAGAGAAGGTTTTCGGGAGAGGCGGAACTTTATCCGTAGACGTCCTTGGTGTTGACCTCTCATCCATAGAGCTCCCAGGCAAGCTGCTGGACGAGGAGTTCGCAGATTTGAAACTTGTGAAATTCATGAGTACGCTCTGCGGTCGCGACTTAAGCTTCAGTGGGGTCGAGGATACTCGTTTCTGCTTCGTAGGGCTATCAGATAGCTTGCTAGGACTGGTTTCCGACTTCGTAGGAAGCACCGCAGATTGGCTGATTGGACTGCCTGTCATTTTTGATTCACTACCAACTTGTCCATCATTGTCTGTTGTCTTTCCAATATTTCGATTTGGAGATGGTGACCTGGAGCTCGACATCCATGACTTCCGGGCAAATGTTGCAAACGACTCTGATACAGTTTTCGTTTTGTTGTCCCGGATAGATTTGGAAATTGGAGGTACAGGAGGGGCATCAGTTGGTGTTGTATCGACCAGGTCGGAGGTGTTCTGCCGCTCTGGAGAACCACCTTTGACCTTTTGTATCCATGATTTTGGTCGTGCGACCAGAGACTTTCTTCTTCCGACCCTCTCGAGCTTCGGCCGCTCTTCTTTCTGCAATTTGTTTCCCTTCCCTCCTGACGAAGTATTTGGTACCTCGACCGGGACATCCGCCGTCACGTATCGTTGTAGATCTTTCTCTGACCTGTATTGCTCATTGAGCACCGGCAAACTCGTGAAACTTGCTGATCTGAGAAGTTCGTCATTTTGCCGCGTCGCTGGTTGCTTGCAATCGAAATTGACCAGGTCGGGTATATTGGGAGAGGAACGCGAACGAGGGAATGCGGCATTATCGTCGAACGCCGGGGACATCGTCAATGTTGGTCCTTGCATGGCAGCTCTGGGAGCAGTAAGCTGATACCTAGGCACACATCGCAAATCGGTTGGCGGATGGGTCGGAACACGGGTTCATGAGCTGGTGAAGTCTGGCTAGCAGATAGAAGTGAAGATAGAACGAGTGTAGGTCTCAATGTCCCAGGAATTGGACGGACCGAAGGCAGGGAGGATCTGTTGGAAGGCCGCGTCTGTTTCACAAAATGGGCTTGGAAGTGGATTCCTAGCGATTAGGGAGATGGCTCAATAATGTAAGCTTCGTCGCAGATTGGAAGGACAACGGGCAATTGATTAAAAGGAAAGGGAAATACGGCGAGCACAATATAGTAGTGGTAATGGTAACAATGGATGGTGAACGAGTGGAGGAGTCGCGGTGGCAGTGAGGTTTCTAGCGGCTGCGTATTTTCTGTCGAGTTGTTCGTCACTGTTGGCATTTGCTATGGCGGTCCAAAAATACCCTAAAATACCCTGCAAACCAGAACGCCATGACCCACACAATCTGCACGCGAAGTTGCCTACCGAGTGCCGTGTGCCCGTGTGCGTATTCGTAATCATTTTTTATCGGATCGTGGAAATTTATGAGATCCACTCGAGTCTTGCGTCTCGTCGGACAATTATTCACGGTATTTGAGTACCGGCCTCGGCTCAGGTTACGATGTTCTGTTCCCTGTTCTTGCTTGCCAGAGAGCTGCGATTCACTTCTGCTGGTCCGGATTTCCAGCCTCATATCTGAGTATCTGAGCGTAAGGGGCTGAGTGAGACTGAGTCAGAAACACAACGCCCTTTGCTTTGATATCGCGCAAAAGAAATCATCTTACGCCGCTTGCATGCTCTATCTAGGCAGTGATGTGAAGTCTCGGTCACCGCTGTCACTCCTTTTTTGCTTGTGATTTCCATTCCATGCTTCAGTACAACCCACTGTGGCCAGCCTTCCCATGGGATTCGCGATGTTCTCAATCTTCTGCAAGTCTCAGCTTTACAGGCTAAAGACACCACGTTTGACTTTTTTCATGCGGAATTCGTTGTCCGAGGCTGACTGCAGCACGGCTCGGGACTCCAAGTATTCGAATTCAAGAGCCATTTGATGCTTCGACTTTGGGAATCTGATTCAATTCAAGATCTCTGGCCTGCAAGTTTTAATGAGGCACAGGCCAATCGACCACTCGCTTTTACCCCTGATAATAAGATGAGATCCCCGGGATTTGGCCCGAGGTCGAGGAACTGATAACATCACCAGAGGACATTGTGAAAGAGAATACAGCTGGGAATCAATCCTGTCGACTCGCTTGTGGTACAGCGTATCTCGCTCATGTGGATGTCTGGAGAAAAGAAGGAAGGACGAAGGAGCAGCTCTTGTGGTGAAGCTTTCTATTTTCCCACGTGAGTGCGGGGATCTTGATAAGATCGACACGCCACTATCCGCGGCAACAGCGATGAGAATATAATTTCAAGAATTCCATTCATCAAAAATTGACATTCAAATGTTCCTCGACATCTGACACTTTTTGTTACCCATTCTCCGGACACCACAGCCTTGGAAATGTGGTCGAGCCACAAGGCTGATCTAGACCAAAGTCAGATTAGCTTAATCCCTTTGAGCATTAGCGCAGCCTCTTAACTCCGGTATCTCGGTGCTCGTGACGACGACATCGAAACCTCAAGCCCGCACACATCGCACCACCCTCCCCTTAAACCACCACCTCCCAATGTCCCTTCCCCCTTGCGGTATCCGCCAACACAATCACAATGGATAAACTACCCACCGAAATCCTAGGAGTAATCCTCTACTGGACAACCAAACTCTGCAAATGCGAAAAGAACACCCTGATACCACTGCGTCTTGTGTGTAAAGCTTTCGATGCGGGATTGCGGCCGTATATCTTTAAGTGTATACAGCTTGAGTTTTCGAGGTTCAGGAGGAATCTTAAGCCGTTAGATGAGGGGGCGCTGCAGAGGGTTGGGGGTTTAGCGGACGCGTTGTATGTTGACGTTATGGTTGTGAGGGATGAAGGTACGTGGTTTTAATGATTTGGAAATGCTGGGACATTAGAGTTGTTGTTCGCTGCTAGACCTAGCTATCTGCAGCCTTGTTCAAGCATCAGCACACTAACAACATCTATAGAAGAGATTGACCGCCTCACACAGGTATTTCGGGGCCTAATACCAAAGCTCCCAGAAATGGCACCCCTCCTCGAATCCCTCCGAAAACACTGCATGAACGAAACAACCTTTGACGAGATTGATTTCCGACGAGTAGTGGAGACCGCTCTTGCAAACACACCAAACATGACGAAGCTCAAGGTGAACCTACCCTTCCAGGTTGTTGGGCAGCACAGCAGAACAGCGACCCTCCTCCTCGGAAACACCATGGCAAGCCTTAAAAATCGACCGGAGGAGTTCAAATGCGTCCAGCATCTAGTACTTGACCACGTTTCCGATACAACCCTGATCGATATATGCAACAACCACATCGATCTTGGAAATGCAATACATGTATTTAAAGGACTGAAGCATTTGGTCATGTCAATCAAGAGACATGAAGCCCAATACAATCGGCAAAGTACCTTCGCCCAGAATCTCTGGATACTGATTGAGAAAGCTACCGGTCTTCGCAGTCTATGTCTTGTGGGATGGAACGCGAGAAGGAATATCAATGGTCGCGTTCACGTTCATAGAGCCCAGCATCAGATCTGGACCATGCGATCTATGCCGTTCACAAGGGATATTTCAGAAAAGCTAGTGGCACTTCAAGCTCTCGAACTGAAGCGTGTTGATATGGACCCTCATGCACTCTTTAGCTTACTGAAGCAACTGTCCAAAACGCTCCTAGAGGTGTACCTCAATGAAGTCTACCTGAAAGTCCGCAGCACACAAGCGCTAGGGAACACATCATTGTGGATTGGCTATTCCGGACTCCCCAAACCAGAAAATTGCCGTTGGCTCGCAGAGGACCTTTACAATCTCGAAAGCCTCAACCTGACTGTTCTCCGCGTCACAAGTATCGGCTATGACGAGTTCGAAACCGAAATTCCAGGTTCGCCATTCGAATACGATCTCAGAGACCCATCTGGCCAAAACCGCTCCTTTGACGAACGTTTCGTCAAAGCCGTGATGGAAGGTCCCGACCCAATTATCATGGAAACAATCAACAACCTCGTGGATGATCCTCCTATATGGCCACCTATTGCATCCTTCCCAGTGCCATCACCCTCAGACTTCCGCCCTCTGTCTAGTGACTCTTCCGACACTCTCTCCAGCGAGGCCAAGGAAGCCAGGTAAGAACACTCGCTCCTTTATTTCAAGAGCCATTGATATTCCGACATTCTCCCTCTTCGAAGTGCTTAAAAGAGGAACGCTAACTTCGAAATATTGGGTATAGGAAAAAGGAGAAAGCAGCACTGCATCGTAAGATGTTGCAATACGACTGTGATACCACACAACGGTAAGCCTTAGATTCTTGGAGGAATGTCCCCCTTCTGCGCTGTCCCAAAATTTTGGTCTCGAAAAATTCAACTCTCCGCGAATGTCCCGCTTCACCTAGGACTCTCTCAAATGTCTAACAGAACCATACTGATTCGGAGAATTTCGTTCACAGATATCATAATACGACATCGTACTTTAAGAAATGCATTGATGGCTGGTTCTTCAATCATAATGAGCAGGCATTGAAGGAGCTGCAGAACATCCTTCTGGTCGCTGATCGTGGGATGACTCTGCTGCAAACCGAAATTGAGCGAGCGAGGGAGGAACGTCGAGATATCGCGACCCCTCAGCCAGTGAATGGGACGGGAACTGCAACCGGACCTGGAAGTGCCACGACTGCTGGGACAATGACCGGAACTGCTGGACCAGCCGGGGCCATTGCTACGAATGAGGTCACGAGCGGCCCAGCAACCAGCGTTTGGGGAATCACAGCAGTCACAGATACAGGTGACGCGACAATAAACTCGGCCCTTCTCACCCTTAACTCATCTAGTCGATAGGTCCTCCAAGACCAACACGAAGATCATAGACTCGAGAAAACGCCCAGCAGATCATCATGTACGTTGCCATCTTTGCCTCTCTTCGCTACCATTCCCTCCTTGGCCTCTCGAACAATATCTGTCGGTGTCTTAGACTTTCATACATGGGGTTCAAGATCACGCGGGACGACCTCATGAACTCATTGGCGAACTGGAGACATGAAGTCATTCACGGATACACACCTGCGCCTGCGATGAGAACAAGGACGTGGAATATAAATCTTTTTGCAATAGCGGAGGTGATCGAGTTTGCGGATCCGTTGCATTGGTTGAGCCCCTCGGCTCCCATGCACACACCAACATTTGCTCCCGCCGGTACATGAATGGATAGTAGAAGTTGAATGATCCAAACATTCGAGATTATTATCAGGGAGGTAGTGCATGATCAACCGTCACACAGACAAGGCTTCATATTTCAAATACCAAAGAGTTCATTCTGACAACGAAAAAGTAATTATCTCAATGCCGTCAGATCCATCACGATTCAAGTCTTACATCTTCATCAGAAGCATCTTTACATTCTCATCGCCAGTCTGCTTATATCCAAGTAGATAACCGTCTCCCTTTCCTCACCGCCCACAAAATTCTGCCATCTCTTCTCGTTTCGCTTCCCGTCCAAAACGCGGGGTAAATCAACTGCCTCAACCTCACCTCATCCATTCACATCCATCGGCGATACTTCAGGCCTTCTCACATCCCGCATCTGCCAGATTAGCGACGCTATACGTGAGTATGATGCTGCCAAGCTATGATGGACGCGGATTCTCGGCGCGAGTATGACCGTCACCTATAAAGATGCAGAGTGAGAAGGTCGGAAGTAATGATCCAGGGGCTGCTGCTTTGAAAGCGCCGCATCAGTTGATTTTTCAAGAACGCGGAAAGTGTATGCTGAGAAAACGTGCCGAGTGTTTCTGTGATGTTTTGTCGTGAATTTGAGTCGTTCTAGTTTGGCTAGATGCAGGGTTGCCGGGTGAGGTTTATCAGATAGTGCGAAATTGGATTTGGCCAGACGAGGGACAATTGACAAAAGTGGGTTGAAGAGTTTTCAGAGTTGGGGTTAGGTATATATATATGCCAGCCCTGTAGCGATGCTGAAATATCAGTAAGGGATAACAGGGCACATATACGATCACTTTTCTCTTCCTCATCGTGAAGCCCCCCATCCCACTTGCAACTCCGTCCGCATTTCTACCACTCTTTGTCCTCACCAAATCCTTTGCCCAAGACTCCTCCACAAACATAACATCCGACACCCATTTCTACGGCCTCTCCCCTTCCATCCCACCCGCCCCGCTCCCCTCCGGAACCACCGATTCCTGGGCAGCATCATACTCCAAAGCCACATCATTCGTTGCTCACCCAACACAAGAAAAGAAGAATAATTTGACGTATGGACAGACCACAAAGAATGGATGTGTAGGCTGGATACCGGCGATTGAGAGGGTGGGGTTTCATGGGTTGTACTTGCAGGATGCTGGGAATGGAGTGAAACTTGCTGATGGAGTTAATGGGTGGGACTAAGAGAGAAAAATTAACGTAAATATTGAGATTATATCCTATAACTATTCGTCCAGTCATAACCAGTTAACTAGTGCAACCTCAGGCCCATGAATGAGCCACTCGGATCTCTCAGGAGAAGGACCATTGGAGACTCCTCCATCCATCACCTTACTTATCTCAAGCTATATTTGCCGCGAGCCTGGCCTCAAGCTTCTTGATTGCAAAGATCCAGGGACGGCGGCGAAGGTGCGAGCGAGATGAAGGATGCCGCGGAAGGTGAAGATGCGAAGAATAGTGAGCAAGATGGAACCCGGAAGGACGACAAGTGAGGAAATTCTTGTTGTGATATTGTATATTATATATAAAGCAAGATGGGAGTGGGTGCATAGCATAGAATAGGGTCGCCTGTATTGTACGATCATGATACCATATGGACATTTATATTAGAATTCGTCTCTTTTCGACTCAGATAGACGAAGTCAGCTGCCATTGCGAGTACCTCGCACAGAGTTTTCCTCTAAGAAGAAGTGGGAAAAAACCTCGCGAAGTATTTTTTTACTTGCTCCATCGTGACTGCGAAAGTCGCCCGACTTGGGCGAAAAGTGAGACAAGGGAGTTCCAATAATACAAGCCACTTTCAATAGCTTCAATTTCGAGGACTTCACTAAGCCCCTTTCACTTTTTCTCTTATTGAACCTTCCACGAATGAGCTCACAGCAGTTTCACTTGCATGCCGAATCCACGAAGAGTCTTGTCTGAAACATTAGCCTCAACGTGTACACCGAGTGATGAAGGCCTGATGGCTTCGTCACCCACTTTTCAAAAGACCCAAATCAACCATTCCATCCTGTCCTTGGCATCCTATCACTCTGCCAAGCATACAACGCTCAAAGTCGCTGTGTCAACATGCTCCCTTTCGTCAGCCTAGGGGTTCTATGCCTCTCTATCATCCTTCAAGGTGCCGCAGCCTTACCCAACGGCTGTGGCGGAAGTCTTAAGTTCGTGGAGATCAAGTCAACAAACTTCAACTAGCTCGTCTGGACTTGTGCAAACATCAATCCGGGCTCAATCTTCGGCAGCGGGCAAAATGGTCTCACCGCAACCTACACAACATCAGATGACCAAGCCTGTGGCAACGGATGCGCAGCCTGGATCGGAGTTCTAGGAGTCCCGGGGCTCATGGCTGCAATCCGGCACTATGATAATGACAGCTGCGAATGCTGGCAGATCGGCTTCATCGAGACTGGAAACGTGACACCAGCCACCGGCGCAAGTAACAACGCAACATTCATCGATTTCGAAGACATCGGAACATTGTCTCCCACGGCTCCACAAGATTGGGGCATCTTCACCTGCCCCGAAGGATCGACCAAAGCAGTTACCCCGTATGATCTAGGCCAGCCTGGGGTAGGGGTATGTAGCTGGATAACCGTCATCCCAACTCAACCACCAGTTGCATCTCTCGGCCTCGAGGGCGCGGGAATTTGTAGAGATCAGTATAATGCTCAGTATGCAATCGAGGCGGCTAATGGCTATGTGACCTGCTACAACGACCTCGCGGGGGCGAAATATCACTTCAATTACTCGAGTCCGAATGCCCTGTACGACCTTGTAGATTTCTTAGTTCCACCCGCTACGAGCACGCCCACGACGTCAAGCACAAAAACGAGTAGTGTTATCACGTCTACGAAGTCGAGCTCCAAGTCTTCTGTCAAATCTTCGTCTTCCACTATGTTCCGTGAAAGAACATAGCTCGAGCTCCAATCCACCCCTTCGCTGCCCACGATTCCATTGAAGGTATATGACCTGGCTGAACCATCAAGTCGTGGATTGCGTTGTCGTCTGAATCCTACTCTCCATGGCGATTGATTTCGGAAATTTGGACCAGATTATCCTGGTCGAGTTGGGACAAGACATGTCTGCTGGACTTTCGCACCATGATTACTTGGAGAGGAGTCTCGAGGTTGCGAAAGTGTGAGAAAGCTCGCCATATCAAGCAGTTCCTAATACGATGGCTAATCAGCAAGGCGGGTCGTCCTTCTAGAGGTCCAGCAAGATGTCGGACATTCAGGGCCCATCTCCCAAAGTGTTTCAAGCCAGAATCATAGTCAATCCGAATGATGTCCGTCATTTTGTCCCAGTTTTCGACGCAGATAGTATCCTGAGGTCCAAAACCAATTGAAATGGGCTGACAAGCAAGGAAGATAGGTAGGTTGAACGGGAACCGACGTAACGCAATTTCTCTGGCCTCGATGCATACTTCTCAGTCTCGGGGACGGTGTAGAGATTCGGCTGAACTTGAGGCTTTGCTTGGAATTTTTGTCGCGGTGCGCTTTGACGGTGATGAATTCGGATTTGGGAAGAGCTAGTTCCCAGATGACGAGTTGAAGTTCCTTTGGAAGTTCAGAAAACAGGGGAAAGCCATCTTCAGAGGATGTGGATGTTTCGATGCTAGATGTTGATTGATAGGCAGTGTTGGGTGGGTGACTGTTACTTTGCGTTTTGCGCTTTACTGTATGTTTGGAAGGCATGGCGACTAGGATATCTCGTAATCCCGTAGCTACTTAAAGGTTATTATTGTGAATTCGAAAGAAACAGGTCAGAGGCACTTACCAGAATTATCACCAAGGTCTTTGAGAAAGTTGGTGTATATAAAGTTGACAAGACACTACTGTGGATTCCCTCGCGCAAAATATGGCAGTGCTCTCAACTGCTCTTGCCTTTGACATTGACATTGCGTTCGGACAGATTCCGGCTTGTAAGACGTTCTGGCTAGGCCGACTTAGGAATTTTAATCCAAATACAAACGAAGCTAACCTGATGCATTGATCATCCCTCAAGAAAAACAGTCTTCACCGGAACCAAGAAACTCTCAGTCAACAACCGTCCACTTATCCACTGTGTATCTCCTTTCTGAAGTCACCATATTATAGCGAGACGCGCGCACAGCTAGGATTTTTGAAGTCGCAAGGAAATGCAAATGTAGGGATAAATTCCTCCTCTTTCAATATCTACCCATCGAGCTGCGCTTCAAGATCTGGAAGTTGGCGCTTTCTTCTGGATCATGCATCATTCGAGTTGGGATTAAACAAATTATGGACGACAAGAACAGACGCGGGGATGTTGGTGAGCCTCACATTCTATAGTCCTCAATCCTTGTTACGTCTTCATCAAAGTCCCAAGCTTTGAAGGCCATCTTTGGAGTTTTGAGAGTCTGAATTTGTGTAATTTATGGAGGGATGAGACCAACGTCTGGCTCAAATGCCCCTTTCCCAGCAGCATCTTTATCTTCTGCGTTGACATATGAGACTGACCTGCTGACTTAACATGATATACTGTAATCAGACTCGACCTCTTTACCATTATACATGTAGTGGATCGAATCTATCTCCTCTTCGTGTGTAAAAAATCTCGCCAGATTGCGCTAGAGAAATTACGAGGGGTGATCCCTACCAGCATTCATGTCGATGAGCTGCATGAGCAAACCTCTGGAGAAGCGGCTCCAACAGAAGTAATTCAGTTCGATCCTTCACAGGATGTGGTGTGCTTCCCGGACCTCGAAAGAGTCAACGAAATTGAGGTAAATCGCTATAACCTCCATTAAATCGAACGCCTTAAGGACATCGAAAAACTCATAATTTATGCTAACATGCTTGATGAGTTCGGAACCGGAGGACGTAGCTTCACCTCTTTCAGGAAGTTTGAGGGCCTTGAGTCTGCCTTTGGCGTTATGAATCATGTCAGAGGCAAGGATTTGTATGAAACTACTCAGCTTACAGCGGGTAAGTTTTGCTCAGTCCTCTACTGTTTAAGACTCCACAGACTTCATTTCCATTCTCTCGGCCTCGGCAGGACAATCAAACTATGGTATTGCGCGGATCAAAATATGGAAAGTTGGACAAAGCTACTCGGTTCAAGATCACTACATACGCCTGGGAGATTAAGATGGCGCACGAAGAAGTCAAGACTATTGTTGTAGCGTGGTAAGCTGACCCGGATTAGGTTCTGATCCATTTTTTCCAACATCAATTTCATTCGAAAACTGTAAAGCTCGCGGAATACCTACCGCGGCACAGGATTATATGGTACGGTAATACAATGTTGCAGCGCAATGCAGAACATAATCACTTCAGCGTGTCTCTCATCGGGTTAAAGGTCCGACAACAGACAACGGCTTCATCAACAAAATGAATGTTCTCACATGTGAGCACTGCATCAAAATCACAGAGCCCAACTTCTATCTTTTCGGCGAGCTCCCGATAGAGATCCGTAGCAAGATATAGAAATACACTATTCCAACATCACATTTCATTCACATCAAAGTCTATGGAGTTGGCTCTAAGAAGCGTCCTCAAACCTTGAGGGCGCTTTCCAAGATATCTGGAATCTCAAGAATGTAGCGATGGTACTTGTAAGTCTCTAGCCCCTCTCTTAACGTCCTCAGTCCCATAGTACATTGGCTGGTCGCACCTAGGCACTATGCTTAATAACCTATGGTTCACTCCGGCTACTATAATCTATCGGTTCAAGTCCATGCAAAAGCTGTTACCAATTTTGTCGGGATTTGAGGGCCTAGGAAGGTTGGCTAAACACCAAAATGTACCCATCGTGCTTACAAACCAAACAGAGCCCTACAAAGCCGAGATCACACATCTTTTCGAGGAGTTCAGCAGACGATTCCTAAATGAAGAGAAAGGCCAACACTAGGAACTACTAGAAATCGAGATTGTTGAGCTCGTCCGTTAGCCAGGAGTCATTTGCAATTCACGTATTGGGGCTCAATGCCCCGGCAGGCAAAGGAGATTCGACAAGGTGTTCATTGATTATCACGGATGATGGTATAGAGAATATGGCTATGATAGGAGAAGACGGCTATGATAATCTTATGGAGAAGGCTCGCTGGATTCGGAAAATGTGTAGCGTAGAACGGAATCATTGATTAACCCAAATGCTTGAAACATTATTGCCTTTTCGACCTGGAGTTTCTTCAATTCTCCAGTGACTTAGTATTGCAACCTGGAATGTCAACAGTACTTCTTTGAATAGCATCCTCCTTCGTCACCTTGCGAGGTATCAAGAGTCATTGCATAGGAAAACAATTGCAGGTGAAATAGTGGTGCCTTTATCTTTACTGAGAAGCACAGATGGGATTGATGCTGACGTTCAAGGATCATGGGCAGCCCACGTATTTGAACTGACATCCGTCTGGTAATCGACTGTCTCCGGGGCTCTCCCCACAGTCTTTCGCAAAGGCCCGCCTCGAGATACACAATCATCTGGTGAACCATTTCTGCCTTATTGAGCATACATAGCACATTGGTCTGGGGTTAAATCGGACAACTTGAAAGACTAGGTTCGAATTCGCCCATTCTATTAGCTTTTGTGTTTGTCGACCCACTAGACACTGGGAAAATTCTCTTCAGGCCAGGTAGGCGGTGACCCAGGGTAGACAGATCGTTCCTAGAAAGAGACAGGTGGCGGAGATCCATCCGCGGGAAGGTTGGCGAGGCCCAGGCCAAAGTATGAATATCCTTGAGAGTAAGAGGTATGGACAGTTCTTGCTCAGTACAATGGTCGAGATCTTTCAAGAATTAGTAGATATTAGTGATAGCGAGCGCGTCATATTGCCCAAGGCGGATCTCTTTGCGTCTGTCAGAAGATGGAAAGCAAATTGGTAGATGTTCGATTCCTATTCGTCGTGGCCCTTTACAGACTGTGAGCAACCCAATTTTAGTAGCAGTTGTGTCGAATGTAGGGTTGAATGTGTGTGTTTTTTGGACAACATATTCTATGGAAACCTCCTGTCAGTATTCTGAAATCATCCGGGCAAACCTGGAATACTCACAGAACTCAGTAACTTTAACTTCTGTCTTTTCCTTACGAAAGCACCTGCGAACAACATTGATCAGATGCGCGACAGGTAGAGCATGCTTCCAAATCTTGAAGCGGAGCTCAATTGGCAGTTTCGGAAAAAGTGCAAATTCTCGGGTGCTTGTTGTAGAAGGCATTGCAAGGTCCGTCTTGTTAGCGGGATTCGATGCAGGTCCACTCGGAGAAAGGGCTGATTCATTCCACTGTTTCGTCGGTGTAAATCTTCAACAGTCACTGAGACGATCGAGGAGTGGGTTGTGAAGATATAAATTTATGGCGCCCTAGAAAAGCTCTCGCCTGCTAGCGCACCCGGTCTCCCGTCTCGAACATCCGAACACCAAAGGCGATATCGAATCTTTCCATGTTTGGCGCTTAGAATGACATTCGGGTTATTCTTAATGTATTCTCGTCGAGACTCTGCGCAAGTAGAGAGTAGAGGTGAAACTTCCGTGGTAACTCCAGCGACTGCGAGCCCCTTAATATACCGCGAGAAACATGCTGCCTAAATCTATAATCATGTGTTCGAATTTTCATAACCCGAGGTTCTAATGACGTTGCAGAGTCTTGACTTACCTGCATAATTTCGCCCTGGTTTATTTTAATATGGACTGTACATAGTCAGAATGATTGCCAAAAGCCGGATGAAATACTGCAACTAGCATGGTTTGTGGTAAATTCCAGCCAACGCAGGACATTTAAACCGAGCGTCGAAAGTCACTTAGGAAGGGATATTTAATAACCATACCTTTCATTGATGTTCTACAAACGGCGCAGAGACGTTGAAGTATCCACCAAAGAGTATTACAAAGGTACAGCAGGACAGGTTCATCTAGCATCTTCCCAGTCTTCAAGATCTCCATCTACCGAGAGTCTACCATTACCGGTATTGCCTGAAGCGAAATACACAGCAACCTCTGCCATTTGCCTTGATAACTTGAGAGTTTGAGATTATTTTCCGTTGGAACAGAAATCACTAATATCCCACTGAACAACATTGACCTCCAAACCTGGCAGAGCTCTCTTCTTGATCAAGCTCTTAACCTTAGTCGCCAACATGAAATCCTTGTGAATCTTCATCTCTGTAGTAGATGCGCTTGATCCACCAGGCTTGAACGTCCACAAATGTCCCCCGTGGGTCGGTGTATCGGTAAGCCGGGAAGCAGTAAGAACAAGGTTCAACTGTTTAACGCCCAGAGCCGCGATCAAATGTATGAAAACATCGATATAGTCGGTATCAATTGCGCAGGAATACTGACCTGGAATTTCCAGGACGTTTAGGGACAATCGTTCGAGAGGTCGTTGAGGATGAACACCGACAATGATGGGAGCGCTGATGATAAAATCAAAAGACAGTCTGTCAGCAGATTTTGGTTGTGAGCGTTGAGGATCATTCTCAGGCGGCGACAGTCGGTCCTTCAACTCTGTGAAGAGCTTCTCCAAGACCGGCCAGGCGAAGTTAAGGTGGAAGATGTTATCTTGACGACCTAGAGACGTCAGCATGTCCCAAAAGCTCTGAGACGTGACATTTACCACTCAACAAGATCAAATCCTTATATCTGCGCACAAAGTCTGAGTAGAAGCTTTTCTTTGCCTTGATTTCATTCTTGAAGAAGATCGGGACCAGACCGGCATGATCTACCACATGTCAGTCATATTCTGAAGTCGCAAATAGGCTGGGACCATGAAGCCTTGCACGTAAGCAGAATGCAGTAACCTACATGGAATGAAGTGAACCGCGAGAATGAAGTCCTTCCAATTGTTCTGCCGGCCGTCGAGTCTCGCTAGACTAACGGGTTGGATGTCCAACTTGGTTTCTATAAATCGACCGTTCTTGATAACCCACTTCCAGAGCAGAAATCTCATATCATAGGACAAATCTTCGAAACCAACGGCTTTATGCTCTGTATCAGATGTTCCAGAGAGGGCAGGGACAATGGTTGCATCATCGATTGAGAAGCTCTTCAAAGTGGATGGCGAGTCATCGACGGCAAGCCGACCAGCTGATTATTCATCGAGCATGAGTGGATTGAATTAAGGCGCGTCCGTGATAGGGCCGGCTTCATCTTGAATAGAGGTAGACGTCATATCAAGGAGCTGGGAAGTCGTATCGTCTGGTTGAGGAGGATCTTCGCTCTTGCGAATTTCCTTTGCAGAATTCATGTTGGGTTGGGATGATGATTAATTTGCGCCGATTCGAGAACCGAGTTGAGTCTGTAGGGAGAAAGCTGCGAGAAAGCCGCGAGAAAGCCGCGAGATCGGAAGACACATAATTATAGGTAAATAACGCCAACAAAGCGAGAAGGTGCTTCACGTGTCAGCTCCAACAAAGCAACAAGAACAAATTCACCTTCGAGAAAATCGCGTCTGCTCTAAACCGTATCAATGTGACCCTTGATTGTCTCAAGAACTCTGGGACATTCCGGATTTCTATTATAGTAGCGGCTCCTACTCCCTGTGTCCTTTAGCTCTTCGCCTACTGTGCTATTGTGACTGTCAATTATGGTGCTTGACGAAAAGGCGCTGTTTTGAGCCTTCCTGCAGTGAGGATTTCCGGGTGAAACTTCTTACTCGTTAGGTCCAGGAGCATCAGAGGCCTGTTGCAGCACACCTCCTAGTATAAAGTACCAGGAACCCTCCGTCGACGGAAGCAGGGACACGCCCCTGTCTTCACGGGAGAGAATCAAATACAGAGCCTTGAGGTTGTTAGACTTTCTTATGGCTTGCATCAAGAGCCTTGCTTGATCTTCAGCGGCTGCTGTACCTTCGACCAACCCAGGGATATCTCGGATGTGTAGAGAGACATCCTGGAGGAGAGGAATACCGCCAGTAGCGAGATCAACGAAGAACTCCCAGAACCTTTCGACATCTTCTAGCGAGTATTGGTGGTGCCGTTTTATCATGTTTTAAAAGCCTCCAATCTCGGAGGTTTCGGCAAACCGTTCCCCACGAATGCGAATTTCCTTGTATATACTTCAAAAGGCTACAACTGGCGAGCGATCATGAAAGATATCATTGTCTGAGGGAATTTTCTCAAGATTACTGTCCTTAAACTTCTCCCTGAAGCTTGAGTCTGATCTTACCTCTTGCCGAAAGAACATAAGTGCAATACTGATTCTGCTATCTGATCTCTGGTAAGCACAAAGTTTTTGGTATGGTTCAAATTATCGACTTACTAGGCGAACATTGAATGACCACGGTATGTAAGTTCCAATCTTGACCGCCTTTCCCGAATTCCATCCATACCTTTGGAGTGATGACCCATTTCGTGCCGACGAACCGCTGTTATTCCATTATTACGTGCCAGATGAGAAGTCTTACATCATGAGGCAGGAAGGTAAAACCCACTCTCATGGAAATTCTTGGCACGCTTTGCAAATGCTTGCATATCCACGAGAAGGTTTATTCTAGGCCTTTTGACAGCTATCTTCTCAGCCTTTGCCCTCGGATCAGCGATTAATCTTGCAGGAAGGATCAACATCTTACTCGGAACTTCACTCAGTGAATCCATTATTACTTCAAGTGCTTTTGTTGAACTGAACATGGGCTTAGGAATTTTTTACAAGGATGCTATACATACTTATATATAAAGGGCTTTATGTCAGTCAAAACTAGAGAATGGCTAGTAGCCTAAAGGAAAGTTCACGGTAACGTAGGCCGAAGATAATTAGCGGGCGCCCTAGCACCCAAACTCCACAAAATGGCACATTTTGCGAAGACAAACTCTGCAGCAGAGTCCAAGATCGCCGCCTTATAGGCTGAAGTACAATTCGGGGACTTCTGGTGAGTCTCGGTAACTAAGAAGAAGGGGTTAGGTTTCCTAACTCCTTCAAAAGTTGTACTCCGTACTTCCGCGGCCATACAAGAGAAAAGTAAGAATATCACTAATCAAGTTTTCTTCAAGTTATACATTCTGTTTCTCGAATACAGTTCATAAAGGCCAGATTACCGTAGCAAGCTCATGTTGCTTTATTCGCTCAAATCAATCTCCCCGGGGGTGTTCAATACCCTGCACGACTCATTCTTCTTCTTCAGCCACTCTCTTCCAGCATAACCGTTCAAATACTCTATTCCCCAAACCAACGACCTCAGTTCCTAAAAGATCGCTACTGCGACCGTCTGAGTCTTTGACCAGCCTCCGAGTCCGGGTTTGACCAGGCTGTGTGACTTCCTGGGGCGTTTTGGTGTTCCAGTCTTCAAAGTTCCAGCACTGGAGTTTGACCGTGAAGCTAAGTCCTTTTCCTGTCCTATTTGCGATTTCTCTCATTTTGTCTCTGATGTTGCAACCATCGTTGTATGCATATCGTGCTGGTGTGAAGCTGAAGTCTCTGCCTTGGCTTATGCGGTCATGCATCTCTGCCGAAATCAATGAGATAGCGTCAATGGTAGTCTTTGGTTTAAAGTGTGGCAAAACAGCTTCCTTGTGAGTCCTGATGACGATTGTCTGATCAAACTCCGGTGGAAGAACCAAGACAACCTCGCGCAGATTTGGAAGACGTTTCAAGCTCGTCGTAAGCTCTTCGGCAGTATATCTCCACGAAAGCTCTTCCTCATCATTATCAGGGTCTTCCCAATCATCATCAAATCCTTTCCAAGTTTTGAAGATCGTCCGTATATCGAATGAGATGGAGGTGACAGTGTCAACAAGTCTGAAGACTGGCCAAGGGTCAAGATTGGATCGATCGACATAAATGTTCTGTGGTCGAAAAATAGCGTCGGCATTCTTCAAATGGAAGGTGAAGTCTGTCCTTGACTTCATCCATGTTCGGAGATTCTTCTGGGTGATACAGCGCGATTCTCGATTGACAAACATGGTCGGAAAAGTGTGCACTATGGAGGAATCGATATCAGTAAACTGCTGGCCGTTGAGGAGTTTCAAGAATTTACTTACTGCTCACAAGCTCCAACTTGACCTCGGTCTCGTCCATGTCCGTACCGGTTCTGTGGATATTGCCTGTCTCAACTGCTTCGACTTCGACCTTCTTAGGCAACATGACGATTGCTTGCCAAATTGCGTAGCGACAATCATAGTGCAGCTCGGGGAATCTGTTGAGGTCGTTAAGGACTGAAGTCGTAAACTTGGTAGTATTGCTGCGGGCCATTTCAGTTTCGAATGTATTTTGAATTGTGAATCTTGAGAGAGGCGAAGAAGACCGAACTTGCGCTGTGGGATGATCTGGAAGTATCAGAGATGTTGCGCTTTTCTAAGATCTTATATTTTATTGATGTGCATATGGACTGGATACCTTACCACAAGCAGAAACGGGACGGTCTGCTCATACGTGGCTCCCCTCGATCGTCCTCAACCACTGAAGGTTTCTCCGAAGTTGCATAAGCGCTGGCAGCTTTTAGGCAACAACTGATTCATCAGAACAATGGCTTATTGCATCCCAATAAGCATCTTTCTGCTAGCTTTAGAGACGAAGTGGTAAGAAAGGGATTGAGTGTGTCACGTGAGCCATACCTCTCTCGGTTACACCCTGGCAACTTCCCCTCGGCTGGGGAGTTCATTCAAGACATATATGTGTTTAGCACGAAATTCAGCAGACAAGTAGCGTTCCTGCGACTTTACTCAAATGACGATATTTTAAATTGTTTGCATGAAATGCTGGTACAAGTATCGCTCAGCGTTTGTGGAAGGACAGACGCTCGCAATGCAAGCAAGTCACCATGCACTTTCTGAAATCCACTTCATGTCCACACGTTTTGAAATTCAAGGTTGAATAAAGGACCGGGTTTGTTTTGGCAGAAACAGCTCGCTCTAGAGAGTGATTGATCCGTCAATGATGTGCCCTAGCGGCAGCAACTTAAGCTCTCTAAGCTCCCTAACTTACCTATTCCAAGTGGCAAATATACAAAGCGATGAAGGCGAATATACATGAAATAGGTTCAAGAAATTAGAATCGTGAATCAGCTTTAAAGGTGGTGAAAATGGAAGGTGTTGAGCTACATCTGAGAAGAAAGAAAAGCTCTGATAATATAACCTCTACCAGCTCCTTGACTCTTTGATCTATGGCAGCTTAAATCATGCATTTCCCCATGTCTGCAAAACAACTACTTTTGAGAAAATTAGAATTAGAGACGTGAATGACTCAAATGCGCTTCTGTCACATGATGTTTGTTATGACGAATGAATGGTAGATGTTGTGTCAACTCAATCGGGCTAGTGAATAGTAGCAGCTCAGAACGCGATCAAAACTCAACATACAGTCTCTTCCTTCCTCACCAACAATTACTCAAGCAATTCCACACCGACAAATTGGCTCAACATATGTCAAGACTGAATGCGCAAGAATAGACAGTATGGGGCAACCAATCTCTGTCGATAGTCGTGGATCCTCAACCTCTGAACCTCAAAACGACAGTGCTCTTGCTTCGGATCTAGACACGAATTCTCGATCTGAAGTGGGTTTTTCTGAACGAGATCGCGGGGTTGCCTTGCTAACAAAAGTTTACAGGTGTTAATATTCCCGAAACTATTTGCGAGAACGCCGGCGCCGCCCAGCTTTGTCCGATTTCCCAAACTGCCCCCAGAGCTTCGCGCTATGATATGGGATTTCGCATTCGATCATTACGACACATCATCAAAACCATTCTTCGAAATCCGCAGTCCGGAAACCCTGAACATCATACAAATACAATTGTCACCGGACATCTTCGCAGCTCAGCCATGTTCGCTACTCAGCGTCAATATCGAAGCCCGAACCTGGGCGAGCAAGAAGCACAACGGATACATTTGTGTTTGCCAGTCACAGAAGCTGTTTTGGCAAACAATATCAGATCAGAAGTGGTACTACGCTTGGTTCGAGAAGGATTTTCTACCAGAAGGGCAGCGCACTTCTGCCAGCCAAAGATGCCGAGCGTGTCCTGTTCGGTCCAACACGACGCCAGGGGAGTGCTGCTTTAGGAAGATATATTTACCCAAGGAACATACCTTCTTTCTCAATCTTGATGTACCCCTGTTCAACTTGAACCAATGGTCCTGGACTTCCAATATCCGGCAGCTAGCGATACACGCATCTCTGCGACGACAAAAATGTCCCCCGCTAACGATGAAAGCTATGCTGGATAGATTCCCAAACCTCAAGAAGCTGAGCTTCTGTGTGAGCGACCACTTGCCCACTAGCAGAGTCGACTCAATCCGAGATGAGCGAGCAATGAGTTTCTTGGTGGTGTTTGGAGGATGGGCGTCTCCTGGGGAATGGTGGCAAAGTCGGGGGATCGATATGGAAGTGTTGGACCTTCGAAAAGCTTTCAACATCGACACAACTCATTCAAACACAGGCGTCAATGTTAGCCTCCTCGAACGACACTTTAACGAGATGCGGCTCCAGTAACGCTGAGAAGGATCATTGATCTTGCCCTTGACCTTTCCGTTATATGGAGCTCGAGCGTAGGATGTATATGGGAAGAAGGGATATTTGAAGGAAAAGAGTTCGAGCTTGAAGATTTTGCCTTTATTTGAAAGGTGTCCGCGTTGAAAAGCGATGACTTATGGAGAACAACGACTTGTATAAGATTTTGTACTCTCAATTCGAGTTTGTTTATGTTCTTTTTCTTTTTTTGACACACAAAGGGAAGGATCTCGATGGGAGTCTCTTACAATAATAACACATTGAGTTTGCAGCAATCGATTACAACTGCAGAGCCACCTGCAAAGACTTTCCTCTCCGTGCACTCGGTCTCTGTCAAGATTTGTTGTATGATTAGAGTTTAGAAACAATGAAAGTTCCTCCACCCTCTTTTGTATCGAAAGTCAGGGGTCGATGCCCCGCTCTTTAAATAATGATCGGCGGGACATCAAAAAGGAGGGCACTCGCACTGTAAAATAATGACTCATAGGCACCTACGTTTGATATTGTGCAAGCTGCTTATTAATTTCATTTAGCAAAGACATTGGTGGATTAGCCGCTGGTTAGCCGCTGGAGACCGTTCGTGGAGATTGCGAATAAAAACACGATCTCATCATCGGATTTTTTTTTCTTTCGATCTCAACTTCTCGGTGCTTGAAAACTTCAAATCCATGCTCTCCAGCATCATTTTCATTTTTGTATACATTATTTGCATCGTAAGCAATCTCCTAAGAATTTCTCCGCATCCTCCTCCAGTCACCATCACGAGACAAATCCCTCTGAACCACCACGCCCCCACAAGCCGACCACGGAGATTCCTCAGCCTCTCCCATTTTCGGGACAATTCAATTAGGTCATATTTTGGCGGTAACACAGCATACTATGTCGGGAACTATGACTTCGATTCTTACTCTCCGACGACCAGCTTTGCTCTTCACCCGAGCGCACGGTTTGACCGAGCAGGAAAAGGGGAGTGTTTCACGTGACTCGCCCGAACGTGGGCTCCTTCGCTTCGAAGACCTTCCGGAATGGTACCAAGACAATCCTTCGGTTCACTCGGCATACAGACCAGTGTCATATTCATCCATTCCATGTCTACACTCGTTGACATATCTTCATAACGAGACGCTGAACATATATACGCATCTTATCCCGGCAGTGCTCTCCATTTTCGTCCAGATTTACATCCAGAATTTAATTACGCACCACTTTCCTCGAGCTTCGGCAAGAGACCGTCTTGTCTTTAGTGCACACGTTCTTGCGGGAATGGTAACTATGTTTCTGTCGACATGTTACCATACACTTATGAACCACTCTTTCGAAGTCTCGTCGCTCTTTCTCCGAATTGACTATGTCGGCATCATCACGCTCACCCTAGGATCTTTCTTTTCTGGAATCTTCGTTGGCTTTTATTGCGAGCCGTTCTTGCAGCGAGTATACTGGACCATGATCATCACTCTCAGTCTGGCCACCTCCGTCCTTGTCCTCCATCCCCAGCTCCAAGGACTTCGCTTCCGGTCCCATCGAACGACCGCCTTCGTAGCCACTGGGCTTTCAGGCTTCGCTCCAATAGGCCATGGACTCTGGTTATACGGCTGGCAAGAGATGTGGGTTCGTTCAGGGATGCCCTATTGGTTCCTTGAAGGCATCGTGTATGGCCTCGGAGCATTCTTCTTCGCAACAAGATTCCCGGAGTCGAAATGGCCTGGAAAGTTCGACGTCTGGTTCTGCTCGCATCAGATCTTTCATATCTTGGTTGTTTGTGCGAGTGTGGTGCATTTGAAGGGTGTTTGGGATGCATATGCGTGGAACTATCACAATAATCATCAGTGCGTGGTAATGTTCTGAGAAAGTTGGTACATCAATTCTCGTAAACAATGGAGTTTTTTTTTTAAGACGCAATCTGTCCTTGGACATTTGTACCTCATTTTTAATATCATGAGTAGAGTAATGATCTCCACCTACAGGAGCTCCCCCTTCGTTTGTCATCAAGTCAAATTGAACCGCGTTACTCTAACATCATTTATTGCCCAACAAGCAACTACACCGCTGCTTTATCGCCACTCCGTCGTCTTCAATATCTGCGTGGCTCGGGTGGTTAATCCTGAACTTGGAAGGTGTTCGTTCTCCGGTCGATGCAGCCGTGCGTTGCGATCCCAATTTCTCTCAAAGCCAGCAACCCCGGAGCCTCGTTTGCCAGACTGTCTTTTCTCGCCACGGTCCTCGCCCCAATTGGTCATCTCCGCTTTGTATTCAGGTGCCGTAACTTGAGGAAGGAGAAAATCGACCATGAACGTAACTGCTTCATCCTTGCACTTCGCAAAATCCGGTCGTAGTTCCCTCAACAGCTTGCTCGTCTCGGTAGCACCCTCTCCAACCCAATCTTCAGCCTCCTTTTGTGTGAACCCATTGACCCGAGCAATCTTGTACAATGAGTCCTCGAGCACACGAAGCATTGTAGCCTCCAGCGAAAGTCTGCCACCCATTATTGCAAACCCCTTTGCAGCTTGGAGACGAAGTGTTTGCGCGGCTTCAAATTGTCCCAGCAGCTTGAAAGTCTTGATCAATCCTCCACGTAACTCCGGATAATGCACTCCTTGCTTTCGAGGGCCACCATAATTTGCTGATCCCTAAAGCGATGTCAAATTTATTCTCCCCTAAAGTCCAGCTAAGGCGGGGAAGTTTGGAAGGCATTGGAGGAAAGTAAACAAACCTTTTCAGAAGGGCCCTCCTCAACGCCCTCGCTTTTGACTGACCATGATGCCTTCGATAATTGATACAATCGCTGGACGAGGTGACGGTAATCTCGCCAGAAAGGGAATGCGTCATGAATAACTCGAGTCAGCTGCTTGGCTCGGTGTTCTTGTACTCTACTGGATTTTCTGGATTTTCTCGCGTTGGACGTAGTGCTGTCAGGGTCGAGCTTCGCGAGCAGATGCTCAGTCAATGTCTCTGCTATCCACTCCTTACTTGCTAAATCCTCCATCCTTGCTCTTGTCTTGGATATGGAGTACGAAGAGGGTGGTTTGAGATAGTGAGATTTGTTGTTGAGAGACGCGTTGAAGCTTGTGTCTGTGTACGCGACGTTAGCGCGAGTAAGTGAATGTCCCTGAAGGATGAGCTCACAATTAAGGGCAGACTCGAGGCAAATGTTCCTAGATGAGACCTGAGAATCAGTTCGAGTTCGACTGAGACCAAGTACCTGTAGAAGGAAGTGAGCACCAAGTTTTACTCACAATGTCCCAGCATTTGCCCCAGCAAGATAGGGACTTGGAAGATGGGATCATACTGGCAGGGTTCCAACTATATTTTAAACTTATTTTTATTCATGTGGATGTACTGTACTGTACTGTACTAGAGCACTGGAGCTTACACCCGCATTCCTTTCCTCTTCCAGCACCCACTTTCGCACACCTCCTACCACCTTCGCCTTAACCCTTGAGATCTTCTAGAATCATATATGCAGCTTTCTCTGCAATTGCATACACAGTAGCTTGTAAGCGGGCACTAATCTGAAGTGGCATGATGCTCGCAACAACCCTCAATCCCTTCAACGCCATACGCTCTTAATCTTTCATCGACGACTCCGGTCTTGATGCCACCTTTGCCACCCATGCCACATGTTCCGACGGGATGCCAATCCATTATCGTACTCTTCACGATTCAATCTTCTAAGTCCGCATCTAAGACTAAGGGAGGAGGAAACGCTCGCGATCGAATGATATCAGACAATGGTTTCGTGGAGCAGATCTTTTGAGCGAAGCGTTGACAATGGGTCATGATTTTGAGGTCGATGTGCCCCGTCCTACCTGTGTAATACTGCGGGTCGATGGCAAGTTTGTGTGGCGAATCTGATCCAGTTTCAGAACGTTGGATGTGGATGCTGCCTTTGGAGAAGGGATACTGGAGGATCTGAAGCATCGTGCCGTACTTCTTCCCATCCGATGGATCAGGTCGGAAAGAGGTACTCCAGTTGCCAAGATCAAAGATGTACTCGATTTGTCACAGGTTCTGGGGGTAAGAGAGTCTACGAAGACGAATAACGTCTGTATCCGACGAGGTGTCGATGATCGACGCTGCTTCAGAAGTTATCGAGGAGAGTATTTCAGGAGGCACGAAGCGCGTGAGAGGAAGGTAGCATATTGAGCATGGAAGTATTGTCAGTGGGCCTGACTTGAAGCTGGCATATTCGTTGCTGGTAGAAGAGGCAAGTTTAGCATCGGTTTCAGATCGTCGGGGTTCTCCAATGTTGAGTCGACCTCGAAGATCATCGCGGTCACTATACCAGGCGAGGAATCATCCTGCAAGGGAGATTACACACATATTAATATGATCTTGAAGATTCTCTCCGACATTTGGATTGTCGACCTTCACCGTAGTGCCAGCTCCTTCGAGCACCGCAGCTCCGCCGATGCCTGAAAGCTCGAGGAGTTGAGGCGACTGGACACTTCCTGCTGAAAGGATGATCTCCCGAGAAGCAAAAGCATCAAACTCATGGCCATCGTGAGTGGACCGGACGCCTTTGGCAATCCACTCTCCTTCTTCCCGGTCTAGCAAGATCTTCCTCACTTCTGCATCTGTCAATACATGAAGATTTGGCCTTGAAGCATTTGGCTGGTAGTATGCATTGGCAGCATATGACCTGCTTGCAGTCTTCGGGTCGACGGAACACACAGTCGTCCAAGCCCCCACATTCGATCCCGAGAGATGGGCAACATTTGTTTCGATTCCCAGAGTATTCAATGTCGGGTGCCAAAGAGCATGGGATGCAGAGTACTCTTTCATGTAGGTCGTCTGAAGCGGTCCAGTGTATCCAACCGCCTCGGCGTCATAGTATAGCTTGGCCCGTTCTTGGACATTCTCTCTGGGAGGGTGAAAAGTCTCACTCCTCTTGAAAAATGGTCCGTTCCTTCCGTTTCAGCAGGCACGTCGAGATTGGAGGAGAAAAGGGAGGTGCCACTGACAAAAGATCATCCCAACCCCATCCCTTGTTTCCAAGCTCCTTCCATGCATCATAATCCTCCCTGGCCCCACGATTCCAGGTCATGAAGTTCAAAGCACTCATTCTTCCAAGCACCTTACCCCGCGGCCACAGCAGTGACCGTCCACCTAGACCTGGTTGTAGAGCTGTCTCGAATTGCCAATCATACTTACCACCCAGCGAGTTGCCATAATACGCCGGGATATCAATGTTCTCGTCGTCTCCAAGTGATAAAGATCCTGCTTCCAAAACGCCGACTGTGAGGTTAGGATTCTCGCTCAGTCGAGCTGCAACCACAAGACCTGCAGTGCCTCCGCCGATGATGAAGTCAAAGGACGTCTTGGCAAATTCCGGGGCGGAAATCTGAGGGGTGATCATGATTATGCAACAACGTAATACAAGACGATGCTCTCAATGTGTGGTCCCTCCGATTGACATATCACGGTCAGAGGCAACAAAAGGCAAGGTCCAAGATGGGATGATGGAAGAGCGCCGATCACAGCTCTAGCGATTGGAGCCGGCGAAAGCTGTACCTCGAATATCCGATGGAGCGGCAGAAAAGGCAGCGATACCTCCCCCGAACGCAATCATAGCGCATACATGGGCTGTGTGAGACGCTGTATCTCAGCCAGGACGAGCCTGAAATCTAGCGAGCAAGACCCTGAAAATCCGCCCTTGCTCACTAAATTACAGTAGCTGGTGCCTGAAGGACTCTCTCGTTTAGGGTTCAAGGTCTCCTCAAAAAGAAAAGGGGAAGTTTTTCAACAACACTTCAGCGATAAAACCACTTGCTGTCATGGAGCAGGTAATCATTGAACAGAGTACGTGTATGTGAGTCTCAGCAACTTTAACATCTCCTCAATACTCAAGTTGGTATGTAGGGTTCGCGACGCATTTTCGAATGCAGGATGCAGTGCCGTGCATGCCGCAGCTAACGAACTGCTGTATCGTGAATGCACAAGCAGGCATGGAATGCAACACGGTCGTACCCGGACACCACCTACGACCGTAGAGCAGCAGCTTCTCTCCATTCACGGACCTAGGCCCGTCTCTCCACCGGAGAAAAAACGTTCCGATTTTGCGCACGGGCCAAAAACACCAACTTCTCCAAAAATCGACTATTTACGAATAAACAACTCACTTTAACCCACTCTACAGCCCACCATGCCTGCCCGCAGAGCCTACAAATGTCGTCAAAAGCATTATACACCTCCGCCTGAGATAAAATGGGAAGGTGGGCATGTCAGCACCCCTCAAAAGACTGCTATTATCATTGCAAAGTGCATAGAGCAAAAATGCGATGTCAAGATCTCGAGGGATGTGTTAAAGGACATTACTAATCTTGACCACCGAGTACAAAGCCAAATCATTAAGGAAAAGCAAGTTCGGACATTCTACAATCGATCAGACAATAGGCCAGAGACTCGAGGCAGGAAAGGGGCTCTCACAAGAGGAGATACGGCCGCAATTGGGACCTTTGTAGAGGATGATAATGTGAAGAAGGAGGACAAGGCAGCACCATGGGCAGATCTTGCAGATATGGCCGGTGTGGATCTGCCAAAGACGAAGCATTTCAAGTCACCGGGGATGCGAGAAGTAGACTCTTAATCGATCCAAAGAGCATGTAAAAAGGACGAGAATATCATCAATGCTATTCAGTATGAGAAGAAGGAATTGCCTTTAAAACAAGCCGATCAACGCTACGATTTTGCTGGAGAGCAACTACAAGAACGGCCGCATTCTATCCACTGGAAAGATGTCTACTTCTGCGATGAGTTCCACTTTGGTGTAGGCTCTCAAACAACCCATAGAATCAAGAGAAAAAAGAGTCGAAAACATCGAGATAATCTCGTTAATGCACACCGTAAAAAGGTTACTTCGAAGAATACAAAAGTCAAAGCTCGAGAGGAGAATGCTCTCAAGCTAATCAACGTTTTTGTCATCGTTGGAATCAACTACCGGCGGTCCATTGCTTATGAGGTTCCGAATGAAGTAGGCAAGATGACTTCGAAGGTCTATATCGATATTTTGGATCAGCTGTGAGGGGATTTACAAGGCATTACTCTTTGGCAAAATAAAGATTCCGCTCATCATTCGAAAGCTACTACATCTTGGGCCAAAAAGCATGGGATTAAGCTGCTCACAAGCCCTGGAAACTCCTTTGATCTCTCGATTATGGAGTCAATGGCTCACTCGATCAAAAAGAAGTTCTACAGTCGTAGATGTGTCTCTCAAGAAGCAGCGTTGAAGCGTTTTAAGGAGGTTTTTGGGGAGAATACAGACTAAAACAAGATCAATGAGATGTACAAATGGTATACCAAAAGACTACATGAATGTCAGCGGCTTGGAGGGCAAATGACGAAGTACTAGTTAGGTAGATAAATTGATGTTTTTGGTGATGGTGTTTTTGGCCCGTGCACAAAATCGGAACGTTTTTTCTCCGGTGGAGAG
>MU119629.1:12393-36438 GCA_014904845.1 Acephala macrosclerotiorum | reverse complement strand
GAAGGACAGAATACACAAATCGCACATAAACAGTTCTCAGCGAGGTCCACTGGGACAACTCACTTCCCGGCGTCGCTTTACCAATGTAGAAGGGCAATGGAGCACAAAGCAAAAAGGCCCAACCGTAGGTCAGTTCGTCTTAGCCAGTGGGCTAGACTTATCCGAAGTAATTCGTAATTCGTAAGTCAATCAATCAATCAGTCAGAGTAGAAGTAGAAAGGGTTGTTGATTAGTCTATGGTGAGCGAAAGCTCCTTATGTACTAGAAGACACGTGACCAGCACTGCCCTCGAAACTAGCTATTTACAAGGATTTTGAAGGGAGAGCATATAGCCCCACCACACTACCCCTCCAGCCCGTCTGTCTGCCCACCAACTTCTCACCCAGAAGCCCCCACTTACCGGGGCCCCTACCTACACTACACTCACTACGAACTTTTGAAAACTACCACACCAAAATTTGCTGTTCAAAACCTTAAAAATATTAATTAATTAATAAAATAGTAATATTTATCGATCGCATGCTTTTTTTAATTATATAAAGTATATTAAATTAATTATTATTATAAAATTTTTTTTTATATTACAGCGCTAATAAACACGTGACTACGCACAGTGTATATAGTTTTAAATTTAACTTTTTTAAGCTTTCGAGCTTAAAATTACTTTAATAAAACCTTTTTAATTAATCTTTGAACTTTAGCTCCGTAATATATAAAGTAAATTTGTTAAATCATGTGACTTAAATCATGTGATTTAAGTGTGATTAAATTATAATTTTATTTTTAATTAAAGCTTTTAATTACTCGTTTAATTTATTTTTTATTATTAATAGTCTCGAATTTAAATATTTTACAAAAAATTTCAAATTTATGTTTTTAATCACGTGATAAGAAAGATCGGCAAAATTATCGATTTTAGATTTAAATCTATTTTTTTAAAATAAAAATTTAAAAATGAATTTAACAATTTCAATTGATTTATTTATATATTTCATATTCAAATATATCATATTTTAAATTTGAAGGAAATCGGATATAGTATTGCAAATATTTAATTTTTTAAAGTTAAGTTTAAAGTCGATAAGTTTTCAAAAGTTCGTAGTGAGTGTAGTGTAGGTACGGGCCCCCCCGGTACCACTGCCACCACACTATCCTTGCGTGTTGTCCTCCTCCCGAACGCCCCTAGGCATCGTTGTCTTTCTCGAGCTCGAAATCATTCGCGGATCCCTCGCCCTCATATTCCTCGTCGGTGGTCTCCCACTCGTCGCCGTCGATAGGTTCGTCCCAACCAATTACCTTCTGCGTTCTATGGGGATTGTTTCCGAAAAGACGTTCTATGGCCGGGGCCGTACTTTGAATATAGGTGGTACTGGTGTATTTCTCCCGGCAGATCAAGAATATCATGACCCATCTCTGATGCATGTCGTCGTAGACTGAATGCTCTGGGATTCCGACGACGAAGAGATGAACCCGGCGCTCATCGAGGTTAATGTCACCCCATTGGATGGAGTCGATGGTGCATCCGCCGTGCTCATTAGTCGTAAGCTTGGTTTGGTACTCGATATCTCACGGTTGACGACGGTCGTTTCTCTTCAATATTGCAACGAACAGCTTCAAGGGTTCACCGTTGGCTTGCTCGGTCTTGTGTATGCCCAGAGGCGCGAATCTACGACAATTAGTTTGTTATAGCGATGAGGAATGATCGACCTACCCGGAAAACACGGTCGGAGCTACGCTGCAGCTCGCTTTCGTGAGATGCGACATGATGTTGAGGCTTGGAGGAAATCGAAAAGGCGAGCCCATTGATCTCCTAGCACCACATCACGTGTTATCGTCCTGCACGACCACCAAGGCTCTATGAAATGGCAGAGAGATTATTCATTGCTGCTCTGTATCGTGGACGATGGCAACTCCTTCAGAAAGGACATTGCTACTCTTCCTCGTCTTCAAAATCCCCCCCAGACTCTTCTTCCAAGTCCTCACCAACATCACCTCCCAGCTCTCTAGCAAGACCACTAAATTCTAACATTCCAAAGTCGTCCTCTTCTGCGTTCTGAAGGTCTGCCAAAACCACCCAACAAGAAAACCTTGGTACCAGCAACACAACCGAATACCGAGTTGAGTTTTGGATGGGAACTCTCCAAACAAGTGGCAACAGGAGTTGTCTTTGGAAAGCATCCCAGAACATCTCCAACGCCTTGGGAGTCTCTTCTTGATGCTCTATGTTCTCCAACGCAGCAAGCCAAGTCTTATCCCACTTGATATCCCGCCCAACACAAATTATCAACACAACGTTCTCCATCCTTGTCCGTGGCCAATTCGCAGCGGTAGTCGATCTTCATGATTGTAGTATAGTTGGCCTTCTTGTGTACTGCCATGTAGGCGGAGATCGGCGTGCCGTTTGCTGTCATTGACTTATGAGTTCCGACTCGAACTTACCTGTCTCTAACGTTAGTTCGCACGCATTTTGGCAAGAGTCCTCGACTTACTCGGAGAGCTGTTCTGCCGTCTTGGCACTGTATGCGAAGCCCCAGAAGTGTACTGGTTTTCCGTGTTGATTGTCTTTGTTTTCGGTGAACGTTCAACCTAGCTGGAGATGTCAATTCTAGGTTAGCGCCGCACCGATGTCCCATATGGACTTCACAATTGCGAGTTCAGATGACGTTCTGCTTGTCAAAATCTTTTCCATTTATATTGTTTATGCCCAATTGTTTCGTAAGCTTTGCGATTTGTCCTTCATTGTCTCTCCCCGAAAAAATGATGTCCTAGCAAAAGATATCTCAGCAAAAGATGTACAGCAAATCAGGCGGTCCTGCTGTGCTGGTGTGTGGGCTCTATGTCTCGCGGCGATTCTCACGACGCTCACGGCGATCGGCGCGGCGACGCAATCGGCGGCTGACTTCAGTCATAGTTACTTGGACGTCTCCGAATCGAGTGTTGATGTTTCGCATGGTGCTGTAACCCATTAGCATCAGCTCTAAGTGGAACTGGGATGACTCTGCTTACCGCGTGGACTCTGCCAACTGTCCTTGCAGTTGTCGAATCAAGAGAGTTTGTGCGGCCATCTGCTGCTTCATCTCGTTCATCATCGCAGTCTGATCCAGAATTGCCCTGCATCATGTGAGCTTCTTGCATGCTGTCATGGCACTGTAGCTTACTGAACGTTGCGCTGAAGAAGCTTGACTTGACTACAACGTCATTAGTGCAAGGATGGTAGACAAGTAAGGAAGATATACTTGGTGAGGCTATAAAGCTCGTCTCCAACGTTATCCATTTCCTCTTGTGCCTCCTCTTCTTGATACCTGCACAAGTCAACGCAACCCTCGACGTGCCCGAACGGGGACGACATCATCATCACGGAGACATTCAAGCATCTAGAATGGCTTGTTTACAATGCATTCATCAGATATTCAACACTCCACACTCCATCACTTGCAATACTTTCCGATATCATGATTGCAGACTTCTTCAAGCTCTCAGTCCGAGAATGGCTCGATACTACAAACATCGACCCCGGAGTAAGTTCACATCCGTTTCACATTTCATAAACTAACAATCTCAAATCCTCTCCCGAATAGCCAGGGTCGCTGCAGTCAACATCTTTACTGGCAGTCTTAAGGTCCATCTCGAAAACTTGAGTGTCTTCCTTACCGCTGGGGGCTCCTTCTTCACCGCACAGCCCGAACTATGCCATGTCATCCGAGTCCTCCATACCAACGCAAAGGCCTACTGGGTGCGAACTCTGGGAATGATGGTTCGACTGGAGCCACGACTGGAAGCAGAGGACAATCACAAGCACTATGAGTTGACAGACGAGGACAAGGCAGACGACGCTGCTCTCGTTATTTGATGGCACGTTTGGAGAGGCAAGGAAGGACATGGTTTCTTTGTAGATTCATTTTGCCAATGATCAGCAAACATGGTTACCATTGCAGGAATGTTTGGGGAGTCACAACGGCATGAAGTGTAGAGCGTAGCTGCGACATCGTTGGGTTGTAGGGATTAAATTGCACTTCTAGCTTTACCAAATGAATGGTCTTGCTTGTCGATATCAAGCCGTTCACACGTTCGCGTCCACCAGGTTGCTTGCCAATTTGCGACAACTCTAAACACTGTAATGCCCTCACTCTAGATCTCCATTTCTCATTGTGTTTGTCAGAGACAGTAGGACCTTACCATCGACGCGATTAGAACGTTCCATCCATGTCATTTCATCGAACAAACTCTCGGGACAGAAGCTCGCTATCAAGGACTCGACTTGAGAGAAATATATCAATTCTTAGAAGCTGAATCGGGTGATCAGTTATATTCAGGGGCTTTAGCGAGAAATTGAGCAACGAGAAGGTGGGGATTGTGGGGATATATGATGTGGAGATGTGGAGAGGTCAGGTGTAGGGAATGCGGTATTCGAACTGATAATACTCGCCACACAAAGAAAATAACATCGGATAGCTCCAAATAAACAGAGCAAGACGTATGATAAATACACTTGAGCATTTGGGACATTCTTAGGATCCGTCGATCACGTGGAGCTCGGAAGCTCGATGTTCGTGAAAAATCTCAACTACTAACATCAATAACTACACCATCACCAGCAAATGACAACCCTCTCCAATCTGCCGCACGTCGCTCCAGCGGAATTGTACATGCCCAAAACACCTGAACGACGCCTCTGAACTCTCTGCGCCCTATGGAGTGGCAAGAGAGCAAAGTAGTCGCAGATCTTCCTTCCCATGGCCTTCCGCAGTCTCCTCTACCCAGCATCGTTCTTTGTGCCTTACAGTTCTCAGAAGACCGAGAAAAGATCTGCCACTGCTTTTCGAGTCCTGCAAATTGCGCGAAAAGAGGATGCGAGGGGTGGTTTTGATCAGGCTGGTGTCAATGTCCCAACTTCCAACAACAATTGAATCAACAAATGCGAAACTATGGGCCCATACTGACAGTCACTGTGTAGCAATGAAATGGCGCCCAGCATTCTTAGACATGGGCTGTGACTGGCGAGAGGGCGTGGGCTGGGGCTGCAATCATTCTGCCATTGATCGACGGTCCTCCACAAAATACCGCGGTGTCGATGCTAATGGACACTTGGATGACTCTTGTGACTACGGTTTCCTACAATTTCTCGCCGATGTGTCCTCATGTCGTTGCAGTTTCTCCTAGCCGCGAACACTCCTTCCTCTACGAACCCTCGTCAAACACGCTATCCTCTTCGAAAACTCAGTTCTCGACAGAAGGCTCCTGTACATCCAACGATCCCATTCCATTCGAACCATATCTTCTCTGCGAATGCTCTTCTCGAAACATCTCCTATCCAACAAATTCCATATCCCCAGAGTCACAACTCTGCAAATGTATTCGATACGTCAACACTCTTTGGAGATTTCTGCGCTCTGCGAATACTCCCCATCCTCGTCAATGCGAATATTCTATCCTCCTGTGGGTTCTCTATACCTCGAAGACATCCCTCCTTTACGAACACTCCTCTTCTTTGCAACCCCTCTCCTCTCTGTGAGCCCCTCTCTGCGAACCCTTCATCCCTGCGAACCCTTCCTCCCTGCGATGCCTTTCCTCTCTCAAACTCCTAACTCTCTGCGAACCTCGCGAGTCTTCCTCTCCTCGAAACATATCTATAGCAGCTGCCATATTCTCGAAAGCTCCAGTCGCTGAGAGATTGATTAAGATCGATCGAAAGGGTTTTAACTCGATAAATCTTCTTTACCTGTTATCTATTGGAATACTGCTAGCCCCCTTGCAAATTTTGCTTCAAACATTGCTCCACTCTTCGAATACGCTTTAGTCTCTGTGAAAACGTTACTGCTAACTTTCATCTATACCTCGAGAGCTTCTCTGTTGTCTGAATTCTCCCGTCGGCCTTGCCAATACTGTTCCTCGAATCCCATCTATGCCCAGAGCATTCTCTTCCTCTGCGAAGACTCCTCTCCTCTACGAATACTCTCCTTTCTTCGAACATTCCTCTACAAACGACACCCTCCTTTGCGAACACCCTCTCTTATACGAACACTCCCTCCTTTGCGAATACTCCCCTCTTCTATAAGCGATCCCCTCATCTGCGAATACCTCCCTTTCCTGCAACACTCTCTACCCCTATGAACACTTCCCTCTCCCGATAGCATTCCCCTCCTCTACGAATCCTCTCCTCTCTGCGAACACTCCCCTCTTGTGCAAACGCTGCCTTCTACGAACACTACTCTTACCAGTTCTCCTATCCTTTTCGAAACACTTCCAGGCTGGTTTACCAGTTCGTATTCCATAATCGATGATCTGCCAATCTTTCTGGGTCTGTTTCATTATTTAAAGTCTCCTCTTGGAAGCACCCCGCTGTTCACAAGCACCCAGTCTTTGCGAGTGCTCTGAATAGGTGCTAATACTCGCAGTTTGGCCATTTTCTGGTGCTTTGTTCTCTCACGTTCTGTCAGCTATCGCTCCCAACCTACGAATCTCCCTAATCCTTCCAAATCCTAATATACTCTCTGCGACCTCCACGCCTCAAATCTCGCAATCCACGAATAATCATCCAACAACGAACGGCTCCTGGTCTCCTCGCATGCATCGAACTCTCCCCTCCTCGGGAACTACGATATCCCTCGAATGCTTCCAATCTCTGCCACTCAATCCCCTTTACGAATATCCACACTCTCTTCGAACCCTCCACACGCTCTGCAGATCTTCCACGTTGTGCCAATACTTCTACAGCGCGAATCCTTCCAGTGTATGAGTATTTCCCTTACAATCGAATGCTCTATACTCTTTCATCGAAAACATCCTCTCCTTCTTGCATACTCATCTCCTTTTCAAATCTCTTTTCTCTATACGAACCCTCCTTCCTCTGTCTTACATCATCCATTTTCGAAATAAGCCCTTTCCTGAACCCCCCTTTTCCCCGAGACAATCTTTCCCCCCGACTTCGAAGCACCTCTTGGAGGAAGTTCTCTCCTACCCGGAAATTCTATTGTGTTTGAATTGTCCTTTTCCCCGACCTATCTCTCACGATAATACTGTCCTTCAAAAGCTCCAGTGGTTTGGATGGTCTCTTATTTCTGCCAAAGCCTGCAGCATCTGCCAAATATGTTGGTCTTTGCGAATGCTTTCAGTCTCTACGAATATTGACAATTCGTGGAGAATTATCGCAGTCTTTGCCAACCGCCACTAGTTGCTGCGAACGCTCACAGTCGTTGCAAAGACTCTTTCAAAGTTCCCTCTATCTACCGAATCCTTTGTCTTCTTCGAAATCTCTTCCTTCCTCTAAATCTCATCTTTTTCTGAACTACAATCTCTACAAAATAGCCCCCCATTCACGAAACTAGTTCCGTACTTTGAACTTCACTCTCTGTAAAAATCCCCGCGATTCATCCTCTCGAGCCTCCTTTCCACTTCGAAGCCTACTCGAACTCTTCTCTTCTGTCCTTCGAACCTCTCCTTTGCGAGAAATTCCCTTGTCTGCCTCTCTTCCTGTCCGATGCAACTGCATTATCCGCTCAGTTGAAAGTTACATGGTGAAGCCTAGGAGATGTTTGAAATATCTTTCCGTCTCCCGGAGTATCATTCACCAAGATCAATGGCATGACACGAAGGGTCCAGACTAGCACAAGAGATGTCTTGCAAAATATTTCAATCGAGGGAAAGAGCATGCGATACCTCAGTCATATCTATGCCAAGGGCTAGACTAAACATCGGTCTCCACCACGGTCTGTACCATGAGCCTTTGAACCAACCTGACTTCGGGCAGTGTACGGATCTACGCCTGACACACAATGCATCCTTGCTAGAGATAACCTTGAGGATCCAATATCCTTCCTTCGAAGCCTTCAAAGAGGGAATCTCAATACGAGATGGTAGGTCATGTTACTATTGTTGGAAAACGCTCCAGACGGCATAGTTGGGTGTCTGCGAGAGGGACGCCAGTTTCGCATTGCTTAGGTTTGCGTTGGTACTATGACCTAGGCCTTTCATAATGTTTCCGCAGAATGATGAGGCATCATGTTTGAACGGACATTCAATGCCAATGTGGTGGAAGAACTGCTGCTTCAAGCTTTGAATATGTTCGTGCTCGAAGGATATCGCAAGGTCGACCCGACAACCCAGACCGAGAAGGACTTGAAAAGGGTAGACAGCAGCCCACAGACCTTGTCAACCGCTTTTTGCGTTGGAAAAATCAATTCTGAATGGACACAATGAGCAAAGAAGTAGGATGGAACGAGGCCAGTCCCTAGGCCTGGCTGGTTCTATCAAACATCCCACGAAGTTGTCTACGGCGATACTCGACTCGTCATTAGCAAGTCCTGGTCCCACCGTCGTACAAGCATTCAATTGCTCAATTCTGTCCTCACTATCGATACAAACTTGAGAGTCTTTCTAGCTGATATCCTTCCAAAGTCGTTCCTCAACTCTTATTGAACAAGCCTCTGTTCTCAGGGCTTCAGTCAATTAGACCAGAGTAATCGAGCAAGAGGCATAAGGCAAAAAGATCCGAGTCCACGACGCCTCTTTCGACGTTGTGGGAGCCTGTTTCTTTGAGAAGTAACGGTCTTGTCGGCCTCATACCAACCGCCTGGATGTGCAGCCTGTGTGTCCAAAATTGACTTGACGGCTATCACTTGAGGTCAATTCTGTCCAACGCGAGTTAATTGGCTCCATCAATCAGCCTCTAGACGAGTATCTCGAGACCAACGGGCATCACCAACAACAGCGATACAATAGATTTGCCTTAGCTTCCGGCTGACTCAAGATCGTGATGCTGCGATATCCTGGTATCATGAATCAATTTCTCTTTCTTGAGTTCCGTATAGAGTTAGTAAGCTTGCTGCTCTTGCTCAAGCGCTAATCACCCTCGGCTCACCCTCGGCTTAGTCGACTCGCCCGAGTAACCTGAGTACCCTGAGTACCTTGAGCAGCTCACTTGAGCACCTTGAGCACCTTAAGCAGCTTACTTAAACAGACTTAATCATCTTAAGCAAAATTAACCATATTATTACGTATTTTAACTTCTTACTTTTTAGCTAATTATACTTAATTTAATCTTTATTTTCTTATATGATTTTTATTAAACTTTAATAATATCTTTAATAGCATAAAAGTATTAATACTTTACCTTACGTGATTGTTGGGAATATCGTACGGCGATTGCCGGGCATGCTAGCATGCCCGATTTATGCCGTGCGCTGATGAAACGATTTGCGCTTCGTATGAGCCTGAGGCTCGAGTCACTCATTTGTATTTACATTTCACACACCCTAGATTTGAAAGATAGACACAAACTACAATACGATTAGACTACCTACAATAGGGTGACCTGCTCGTGTAGTACGTCTCACAGCTATTCACGTGAATCTCGAGCTGAATACTGTGTTTCCAACAGTGATAATATTCAAGAGGAAGCCTTTCGCTATTAACTTGACATGAACTCCATAACCGCTATAAACTTTCTGTCAATAGACCTTTGCGTGATTAGAGTAGTTTTGGCATTATTATCTTTCTTATAACTAGAGTTTTAAATATGTGGAATGAAAAGAGTCCAGTTAACAGTATCGAACGCGGTTGTTGACAGCGATCTCATGGCCACCAACGGCTCGATTAGGATACAAAGACGCACTGATATGTATACCAAGCTACCCAAAGCCACAATCGCTTTCTGGACTGGTGGTATCGGCTCCTTTCCTTTTATCCTGTTCCTCACATTGGTCTTTTTCTTATTCATAATATAGGGCGTAAAAAAGAAAATCATATCAATAACCCAATACAGGAACACGAGTGACATTAATGAAACGATACAGATCCGCCAAATTATTTGTTCCGCCTCCGTTGGGGTGTTGATATTCCATGCAGCGACGTATACGGAACCGAAGCAGAGACAGAGAGAGAATAGAATCCCAGTAAGGAACCAATCTCTCTCGAACGGCGGTAGACGGTCGTTACGCAAGCGGAGTTTTTGCTCATCTTGTGATGGCCTAGTCGTCCCGGGTAGCCACAGCCACATATCTTCCAGGCAACTAGGCCTCAAATTATCAAATTTCTCCATTGGTGAAACAACCCAGCTGATTGCCTCTATTCTAGCATGTTCTGTCGTCGTACCGAGCTTCGTTAACAGAGTTCCCAGCGAGCAGTCAATCTCGAGGATAATGGGGACAGAGACATCCTTAGGTTTAGACCACCACATGATGTTTGTAGCAAAGGAGCAGACGATGAATGCTATTGTACTCAGTTCCAGTGTCGTTAGATCAAGATTTTGTTGTATTCGAGCCAGGGATTGCAGGATAAACCAAGCTGTTTGCAAGACGGTGAATAGCTTTGTGAAACCATCGGTCTTGCTCTTGTCATCGATGGTCTCTGGCGTTATCGTGTCGATGATCACAAGATCTCTCTTGACTAAGACCAGGAGCTGTCTCGATGTAACTGGAAACTTCTCGTCCAACGGTTTAATTCTGATGCCGCCCATATCCGCAAAGAATGCCTGGTGCATAGTCCATTTAACGCCGATGGCTTTGAACTCTTGCACAGACCGCCGTGCGATGGACCACTGCGCACCAGCTATTATTGAGAGACATTCTGGCCCAAAAATCGCGATTGCCATCCATTTGAGCTTTGTGCGGAGGACTCTCCATTGAGAGGTGCCTTTGGCGGGTACATTGAGCGTCAATACCGTCCATACGCAAAGGAAAATCGTAAAGACGCAACTCCAAATAATGTCCTGAGTGCCACGTCCGTTAGGTGAACTCGTCCAGCCTTGTCGTGGATAGGCTACGCTATCCGAACTCATTGCTCGGCAGTTGCTCTGTGTGACACGGTATAAGGGGTTGATTGGCGTGTAGTGCGAGAGCATAGAAATATAGGATACAGAGATCTTATATTGTGAACTGTCTAAAGGTGTAGAAAAGAAAGAGCAGAAGCTCGTTATATACTGCCAGAGAACGGCTTATGCCGCTCTAAGTGATCCTTTTACGTGATTATCTGCGACACTCTGCTAAAGATGACCCTCACCCGTCCTAGCTGAATCATGAGATGACGGTGTGCCTGGCAGTTTCAAATCACTATAAACGTCATTTGAAACTGGAATATGAAGGGAGGCCGATTGAGGCTGGTTGGTGAACAGTGGGCGACACAGGAATGGAGAGGCAGCTCTAGGCAACAATGACGGATGAGAGTCCGCGCAAGGCACAAGAGAACAGCATGTGGCTTGTGAGATGGGTTTGGTAGGCAATAAGACAATGTGAACAATCAGTGTGGAAGCAGTAGTGATTGATTCAATACAGAACTAATCATCGGCCATCCTCCAGAGGCCCATGAAAGGCTCCTACTCATTAAAGCCCAGGTGACATGTAATGTATCAATCTCAATAATCCGCCTGTATCCCGAAACCCAAAACCCATAATAATGCCAGTATATTGGTTGATCGCTGTGATCACCTGAACATGCCAGCCCAACCTGAGCAGTGTTGCCCGACCAGATGTGAGGCCGTCCGAGGCGGGGTGTTGGGCCATGCTCATTGGGAGACATTAGCCCTGGTGAGTAGGTATTAGGAGCAGCTTCCGCCGCTTAGCCGGTCGTGGGTCGTCGTCGTCCTCGGTGTCCTTCTCATGTGTTTTATGACTGCGATAGCTGTCTTCGGAGTGATGCATGTCGCTGCTAATCTCTTCATTTGCACCCTGGTGCTGCCGCTTCTTTCCTCGTTGCTCCGGCTTCGGGGTCGGGAGTATGCGACTCGTTATCTTCGAGAATCACCGGCTTGTCTGTGTATAGTCAGGAGATTACTTACCATAGCAATAGAGAGCCGTCGCGCATTATTCAATTTTGACTATATTAGGTTGAGACGGCTTCTACCTGTGTTAAGATAGGGTATTCGAGATCCTGGAGGGTATCTCCGGTATCCTCCTATCGAGATCCCCTTGCGCGAAATCTAATCCCAGGTAATCCTTCTAGCGAAAGAGTAGGCAGCTATAAGGTTAGGCAGCAAAGGAGACGGATATGTCAATCATTATGATGTAATAGAGTCCCGTGACTTATACTGAGTTCAAAACAACCTAACGTATTCTAACATTGTGGGGCTAAATTACCTAGTCACGTGCTTTTAATATTAGGGATCCAAAACTGCTCTAGCAGGAACCCTGTAAAGGAGCAGAAACGTATTGCCGGGCAAAATTCAGTAAGGAAACTATAGCCGGGGTATATAGGAAGCCAAAATGGGTTCTATATTATGGTGCGTAGGCTGACTCAGGCTCTACTCAGGCATACTCAGGCATACTCAGGCATACTCAGGCATACTCAGGCTCTACTCCGGCATGCTCGCCCTCGGCTCAGGTATGCTCACCCTCAGCTTAGGTTAAAGCAGTAGTTGCTCACGTCTGCAGACTAAAACGGAACCAGCGAAAGGGAAAATTAATCCTGAGTCTAGGGGCTTTGATTCTCGAAAACTAGATTTTTTCGGCGCGCTCCGGTTTACCATACATCTTCTTGTGTTTGGCCATGGAATTTATTGTACCGTTTCACAGCCATCGCTGTCCGCAGTAGATGAAATCCCGTGCTAGATGCGGGTTCAACCCAGAATTGAGTTCATGGCAAGCCCGGAGTCTCTGTGTCGCTCCTTAGGCTTACTCACATTCACAGGTTCATCTCCGGTGACAGCTCATGATGTTCGGTGATACCATGGACTCAGAATATCTATGCGTTTGAGCTCAAGTTAAAGTCTTCGCTGGTCGCAGTCCCAATAATCACAATCACCTCAGGCGGACGCTTGTTTTGGGATCCTTGGTCCGCATCATCACCCTAGAGATACTTTCGACTCGGCACTCTCTCATCCTCGAAAAACTTCTGCGAGCTCACCGTCTGATCACATTTCCCCAGTTCTATAATAACCGCCCCCCTCAGTACCTCCTTCCGTGTCCACATTTCCACAAACCACTGCGACGATCAACACTTCTTCTTTCAAGACTTTCTTCTTTGGCTCGTTTCAAAGTTCCCCATTTCAAACATATCTCCTTCCATGATTATCTCATCCATGAAACTATCCTGCGCACCCTCGTCCTTCTATACTTCCTTCTATGCTATCACAAACCATCATTCACGCTCTCGTCCTCTCCCACGAATATCGCGACATCCTCTTGCCATGACCTCTTCCTTCCACGGACGCCTTCCTAAATAGCCTCAGTGTCTTCTGATTACAAGCTCTTCCTATCGTGATTGAAATCAACAATCTTGTTTGATGCTCATCTATAGGATACGCGCCTTTTCGTCCCGTAGCCTCTTGCTTTCGATACTCTTTTACAATCTCCTTCACTTTTTTGCTCTGATCGCAGACCATACTGATCAAGGAGCCATAGGAGGAACAATTCTCGTAGGAAATAAGGATGCACAGCATTGATCGCAGGCTCCTGTGTATAAGCAGAGCCGGAAGCAGAAGCTGACGTCTGCTGATATGAAAAGAGTTGGAGCGTTGTAGCCCACGAGATCACACTCATTTTTATTGAATTGGTGTGAGCTATCTGGAGGATCCGTTCTTGATTGGCGAGTGACTACTTTCTCAATCTTAAATAGGAAGATCATATCGATTCCCCCAATGGCCGCAGTGGTCGTATAACATCTAGAGTGAGAATATTGAACGTTATGGGGTTAAAACAGGACCGAATTCGCCGGCAATGAGTTCCTAGTTCTGCGAATCTCTGACCTTTGTATCGCCTTCAGGATAGAGCCCTATTTTTAAATGTTGGGTGGTACGAGTACTATTGAGAAATACATAATAGTAGTCGGTCATACTCAAGCGATTAGGGCCAGAAGCCCAACCTTCCAATCCTATCTGGCCCTCACTAGATTGAGGTTAGTCGGACTAACATGCTGACTCACCTCTATTGCACTCGATGCTTGGTGGTTCTGAAAGTTTAGGCACGGCATTGAAATTGAGGATCTCGCCGGCAGGCTACGATCGACTTCCGCAACGGTGTAGCAATAGGAAATTCATGGAATTTGGCTCTGGAGACGCTGGAATGGAGGAAATAGGGGCAGTAGTACCAATTTTCCGGGCAACAAAGGGCGTCGTGTTTGTCCCCTAAGGAGAAATGTTCAAAAACTTGCTGGAGAAAGCATGAATCCGCTGCACTTAACTCATCTCCTAATTTGTTCCCGTGCTGTGACAGCCGAGTTGTCCCACCCAGACAAGGGCAATATCTTTAGTTGAAGCAGTGTTCAAGGTCGCGTGTGGGACGTACTAGTAATGAGAACTATGCTAATACATTCAAGGTCATTGCAGTGACTATTTGTTTTAATATTCTGCATGAGATTGTCTTGTAGTCTTCGGATTCACTCCGACTCGCACGTTTGGAGGCCCCACGCTCGAGCAAATAATTATTGATGGCATGAAGGACCTATTTAGCAAAGAAAAAGATCGATTAGCTCAAATTTGAGAAGTTGGTTTCTTTACCAAGTCATTCCAACCCAGGGGCACCAAGCTCATCTAGTCAAGCTGTGTAATTATCTTGCCAATATCCTAGCTAGAGGAGACAGGGGCAATTGGTCCAGCTTTGAGAAGATCTATTCTTCGAAGTGACCTCGAGGCCATCAATTCTATCCTCTCTGCCATCCATTGCAGGTTATTCAAACACTGGGACCAGAGCCACCACTCGAAGAGAGCCATGCCCGTGCAAGTACAGATAGAGCAGACTAGTTTTGAGAATTTGACTTCCTTTCCAAGTCCACATGCACCAAGAAATGACGGCATGAAATGTCCCTTCGTGCAGTTAATATCAATGGGAGATGAATCAGGTTTCCTGGAAGGCTCCGACTCAATAGTAATGGTTTTGGTGCAACTATGCACCAAACTCCAGGGCAAACGCCCTCCGACCTCCCTAAACTTTTTAGAGATTCCTTCATAGTCTAATACCGATGCTATTGACAACCTCACATCATTCCCATCAAACTAGCGGAATATAGAATGATCCATGTTTTCATGGACTCCAAAAATCTATCGAGGTTACTCGAAGTAGAGATACGGTTCTATCGGATCGACTACCACCCAGCAAAGCGCCTTTTGAGCTTGCTGAGCAGAATTTGTCCAGAAATCGGTGATTAAACATTCCCTCATTAGAACAAGCCTGGTAGAAGGTTTCGGTATCGAGTACAGGCCTCGGCACCAAGGTGGCTATATCATATTCCAAGAGAAATGAGAACTGCTATCTCACTCGATGGCATTCTAGATCCCAATAGCCCAAGACATTTCAATTAAAACATTTCAATTAAGACATTTCAGGCTGCATCCGTTCTGGGTATATTGGAGATGCCGACAGGTGTAAGGGATAAGTCAATAATTAGAGACATTGGCCGGGCACTTAATGCAACTTCGTGATAGTTTGGCCGTATAAACACACGAAGATGACTCTGAAACAACGTATGGTTTGGAAGAAGTCGCGCATCACGAGAAAGACGAAATATCGATCAGTTACGGACTTGAGGCTGAGCTGTTTTCGCTTCTCAAACAGAGATACAAGAGGAAAGGAAAGAATTTCAAATCTTAGAGTGTTCAGGGCTCTCAGACTCACATCCGCAATAAAGCCGCGAAAACTTGCCAATTGAACTCCCGACCATCGAATGGAATGACCACGAACAAGGCTAAACAGGTCCAGGCTTCGTGTTGAAATTAATAGTTCCGCCGTTTTCGTGGATGCTTTAGCATGTCTCACAATCTTAGCCTCGGAATGGCAATGAATATGAGGGACTAGGCTATAAGATGCTAGGGGATCTACCAGACTCGGAAACTGTACGTCAAAGTGATCAATCACATATTCTTGTGGCCGGTCCTGGAGCGGATTCAAAGAACCTAAACCCTGGTTGGGATCACTGATATTGTGAATCTCAACGTTAACTTAAAGAGCTTCATGCTGCGAATCTCGATCTTAGCCTAAGATTGAGGCCAGGAACCCGGATATTGTGTGCTCTCTATAATAGACCTGCTTTTGCCGTCTTGAGCTAATGTTCTGCTCTCGCTCTACATGCGGGTGGCGAGGGCGGATAGCTCTTTCAGCATGCCCATGAGCTCAGCGGATAGGGGCGACACCTTGGTACCTCGACTCCCGATTATAGACAATCCAGACACACGTCCAGACGTGACCAAATCGAAGTATACCCTTCTTGAATATGAGGATTGTCACCTGTGAAAACACAAGGGTCTGATCTAAGGAGAACTGGTATCAGTGATGTTCATGGCAACTCCATTCTTATGCTGGCAGTGTCTACGCCTTTGGATGTCTGATGTTCTGACGCCATCATCTTAGGAAGTCAACCTCATATCCGGTGTTGAGGAAAGGTGGATGTCTTGAGCGGAGACAGAGGGTATTACAGGCAAAAGCTGTGGTGTGGGTGTAAAGTGTGTGTTCATGATGTCTTATTCCTGTCTAGCGGTGAGATGAGGATATATATAACATTAAACACGTGACCACTCTAATAGAGGGAAACACTCCAAGGTGACAATATTTCGAGTTTCGTGAGCAGGCATCAACAAGAGAGCTAGTACGCACAAAAAATTCAATAGGGATTCGAAGAAGATAAGAGCTGTTTGCATATCGAATAGTAACGTAATTGAGAACGGCCTTCAAGTCCTGTTCGATGATTTGATCAATGGCTGTCACCAATGCAGAAATCCTTCGTACGCCACTCCTTCCGTGCGACAATAATCTATCGTCGCCTTAATGATATTGTCAACGAATAGCACTACATGTTATTTGGAAGGCTGAATCTCCAAGTTTCCAGCAATTTCAATCACCGGAGCACCGATCTCTAACCATACCTGCTGCTATGAAAGACATGATCAGGTCTACAGGATGGTTCGATACGACTGAGATTTCGTATTAGTGCTACGAGCCCCATCCCGTCGTCGAACTCATTCATTCTCCAGAGGATATCTTGACACCTAGACACTCTGTTATCAATGAAAATCACCTGAGATTAAGACCGCGAATAAGTCAACGACAGCACTTACCCAAAAGCGAGGCATATCGTTTTTGTAAACAGCATCTTGACGGAAATTAAACCATCGCTGCTTCGACAAGGACATCAAGGTCCCGATCGTTATTCAATGTATCACGAGAGTAGGTCCACAAAGGGACCAGCTCCACAAGCAGTCCGAAGACATCGCTGGGTCACCGAAGAACATCAAGGTTCCGATCATCGTCTGAGGCATACCGCGAAAGGCTACCAAGGTGCGCAAGAAGCCCAAACATCTGCCAAGAAAAGCGTGCAACAGCAATAAGGAAATTCAATGTCTAGGAGCTATAGCCACGTGCTCTTCACCGTTGTGTTGAAACTTCTATGAAGCCTGGCGTCGAGATGCAGACCAACGACGATTGCCATAAGTTTAAACAAGAAGTCTTGTCGACAGACTCGAATCACATCCTAAGCATGGTCGAAAGAATTGACGAGAACGGAAGTGATGCGATGGTTGACAATAGACATGGGGTAGAACGCAAGATGCATTGAAAAGAGATGGCTTGGAGCAACGCCAAGGTGAGAATAATCCAAGTACAAGAGCGAATCATAAGTTGCTCGAAGAATACAGACACACCCACCTGACCGGGCCTTGCCTCATCAAGAATCAGAGAAGCCTCATGATAAAGTATTGATGGTGGATCATTTGATTGGAAAAGACAAATTGTTCATCTGCTCTGACGGAGATTGGAACAAGCTTCGGTGTTGTACCACCCGCAGCAGGACACTGAACATCATCGGAGAATTCATCCTCACCCAGACGACCATACCTCCTGGTGGTCCTCCCACAGGGTCTCTACGCCCCAATTGAAACCTAAACGACAATCAATCCATTGAGGACTCATGCTCAGTTCATCAATTTCGCTGCTCCGATTTCTTTCGCCCTGGCGGCTAGCTCTCCATGATTCCAACACTCTCCGCTTTGCATACTCGGCTGTGCTCGTCCAATGTCCTTCGCCTGATGCTGCCATTGCATCTCCTTGTCCGTTACTTGTCTCTGGAGTGTCCAACGACTTTGCTCCACCCTGTATTTGCTTTGCCCCTTCGGTTCTCTGCCAGACCATAGCAGCTTTGAATGACCTGCGCAAATTGCCGTCCATTGTCAAGCCTCTGCAATCTAGAGACTACGATCTTAGCTGGTCTCGAAATGTGTTGGCGGAGAATGGAGTGTAGAGTCTTGCGCAACATCGCGGAAGAGGCGACCGCTACTTGAGGTGATATTGCAGAAGCTGGGAATCTCTGTCTTGGATCTTGGAAAGCCAGAGGGATGCACAACAGCTCGATCCTGCATCTCCCAAAGACGTGGGTTCCGCACACCATAGCTCGCACTAGCACCCGAGTCACAGCAGCTCTCGCAGGCCCTCCTTCTCCAGAACGAGTTCCTTCTTTCCCGTGGTGTCGATGGCGACTAAGTAGAAAGCATCAAGAATCAGATTAGAATCTGCCAGTCTGCCCATAATTCAAATCATCATCTGGCTTCTCAACTCCGTTCCATGTGTGCCATCCTTCGCTCCTTCTTCCGCGAGATCTCGAGCTTTGAGATGAGGAAGGATATCAGGATTAGGAAGTCGAAATCGCATGATTCGGATTCTTTCCATCATTCTTTCCAGGTCGGTCTCATGGCAGTGCTGGGTATTGTTTTCAATGCCGGTCAACGTTACCACTTGTAATGGCACGATAACTGCTGGTAGGAGAGCTCATGCAGGTCGTAATGCTGGTTTCGCACGAGAGGGAGGGCAAGGCGCGCCTGCAGGTGGGATTTCGTTGACGGCATGTTGGTTGTGGCTGAATGGACGGTGGGGAGAAGATTGTGCGTTCTGCTTCAGAACTTTGCTTTCGGATCCGGATCTCGGAGCGGATGTAAGATTCGGACGAGCTTAAATCCGAATTACTTTTCATCCCATCCCAAACCACACCTTGCGACCTCACCTCTCCCACTAGTACGATCTTCCACTCCATATGCAGCACTTCGCAGATTCGTACACGTTCTGTTATTATATTTTGCTCGCGATATCGAAGCGTTTTCGATGTTTGAATTCGAGGAATACTGTGGAGGTCCAGCGAGAGTCTACAATACGCAACCTCTGAAGACATAGCCTTCACACAACATGACCAAGCACCGCTACCTGTCGCGCGAGAGCCAATTATGCACCGTCGAAGGTATCGGCTAGGAAAGCCCCCAAGACGACGTCCCTTACGTGGTAAGCAAGGCGAACACTCTCACAGCATCCTAGCTAACTGTATTGTCGTTGCAGTAAGAGATATCAATTCTTGACATCTTAGCACGCCTTCTTTCCCCTTGCAATGCGGTATTTCGGCGTGGCAGATACGCAGGACGAACGACACTCCTCGGAGAGAGGTCAATCGAAAAGGAATACTTCGATTGAGCCGGACCCTCTGGATTCTCCTGGCCCCGAAGGAGCAACTCAATTCCCATAACCCTCTTTAGTGGAGGATCGTTGCAGCAAGCCCCTGCGGCTCGGCGACTTGAACTTCGAGGTTGTGGACAGGCATTCGTTTGGAATCAGGACCATGCCATCCATCCACCCCCTAACGACGAGCGTATGTGGTACACAGCAGGGATTGTGGAGCGGCGCAGAGTCTGCGAGATAGGTATGCTCTCCAGAAATGATTCTTCACAGATGTCTGACTTGAATTCAGTGACTGCCGTCTAAATTGTCGAGGAGATGAACTCTTTTCGATAGAACGTTAGACAGCCGGAACTTCTACCCTCCTGCCGAAAGCCAAACACGAACATTTATACTGGAAGTCGCACTTTGGTAATATCTCCCTTGCGTCTGAACTCCAAAGGCAGACAAACACCCAACTGCAATTGGCCCAGACATGATGGCAGAGATATTGTCGGGATTAAGCTGGGATTTTCTCGGAATTTGGACGTCCACGTACAAACGCCTGATGCGAGCAGTCCACGACAGGGCGGCCACTGTTGCTCCAGAGTTGAGCCGTAATAGGGGAGTAGATTGGACTTGGATTATATCAGATTTTAGGCCATCAATGAATCTCTTCGCCTTCTCCCGAGATCTTCGAGTCTGTGACTTGACCTCCTTTGCCGAAACGGCCGAATGGTCCCTTCGTTGTGGCCTGCCCTCTATCTCTGAAAAAGGCGAGATCACTTCTTTCCACGACGAGCAATTTCTTCGGGCTATGGCTGGGGACGGCAGCACAGTATCATTCCTTCGCGAGATTCGATATCAGAAAATTTGTTTCTAGACCCGAAGATGTGCCCAGTCTCGACGAGTTTGGGATAATATCTGGAAAGAATGCTACACATTCATCACGACCCTATTCATGATCTGAGTTGCGGCCATATTTATGTGTTGTAGTCGGATCATCAGCACTGCCAGAGGTGTGCACGAAGGTTGTGGTCAATGTGGAATATCTGGACAGACTGAACCTCTGCTAAACTCTCTCGATCCACATCCATTACGATGCACGCCCCTCAAACTGTCAGAAGACTCGTTAGGACTGAACCGTGAACGGTATACGCTCTTCAAGTCGAAGGAGGGAACTCTACGACCCCTTGAGTGATAAATATCACGGACGCCCCAATCTTTCACTGTTGCCAAACGCCTCCCGTGAAAGGAACCAAGTGCTTGAACTCCTTTCGCACAATATGATCTACAGGTCGCCTTGAGAGTTTCAGTCTCTTCATGCCCATAATATTGTGTCTGTTGGGATTCGTATCCATGAATTCATCGGGCAGCATTTCTACTGGTCAACCTTTATTTCGTTCTCCAAAGAACCATGTCGATGCAACCAGACTTCAGATACGCGGAAATCAGTTGGTGGGAGCATATGAGGTATCGTGCAAGGAGTCAGCTGGATATCCAGGAGCTAGGGTGTCTTGGGGTGTCGCAACATTCGAAGAATCGGAACCCTGATATCAGTAGCAGCCAGATTCAAGATGCGGGTCAGAACACGGCATCTGGGCAATCATTACCAGTCTGGATATCTCTGGAGGGTTCGAGACGATCTACAGGGTGATAGAGCAACAATCAAATCTCCGCAAAACAACATGAAATCTCGGTAAGTGAGTGAGTCTAGATGGCCCCGGGTGGGTCGCAGAACGCAAGATTAATGTTCTGCCCGTGTAATACGCGGTACTAGCTTTATTTTGCTGGAGGTGGTTCTGCTTCTACGGCTTTTGTATATGATTTCATTTCCTTTCCCAATCACTCTCTTCCCAGGCTTCAATTTTCGAGGTGATCGATCCGAACTCTTATTTTGGCCAGCGATATTCTTTCATCTAAAAGCGATCGCTCTCTGTGTTAGTCTTCGGGGCTGAAGGCTCCTCTCAAAGATCAAGGTCAAAGACTAATCTTTTGATGCACGCATACTTTCCTACGAACCCAACCATGGCGTCTCACTGGTGTGATTTGCCAGACACGTTCTGAAGGGCTGATGGGAGACACTTGCGAGATTTCGCTGTTTTTGTTTTCAAATCTATTTCTGCCCAGATCCGTAGTCTTCCATCCCAGTAAGTGGGCAAAACCCTATAGCCTGTTTGGCCGCCAGGAGGATGTTGTTATCGTGAATGTTTCAAGCTCTACGACGACCGCGCTACTAGAGAGAGGAGTTCTAGTCGAGGTATTCGCACCAGCCATGCCAACACCCCAGACTGGGAGAACGTCGAATCGAACTTCTGTCTGCACGGAGACTATGACAGAGATTTTAGAGACATGTTGCCGTCTGCATGGTATTCCCATAAACAAGTGTTGAAGAGAAGGACCAATCAGGGCAAGCAATTAGGGCTATGTTTACTGCTTTCACACTTCTCTTGAATTCTGTCATTTTCTCAATTCTCCCAGCATACAGGTCACATCCAAGAGCAATTGGTTAACCTAATAGACTGATCATATAATTTCATGAATCCATAGGGAATTGGCCGAGAAAAGTCGGACAAGGATTGGAGATTGAGAACGCCGTTTCCTGTCTCGTGATGCCCACTTTCCGAGTCTCAGTATATTACTCCCAATCTAATTGGATACGTATCTCTTTATTTGCAGGCTGAGACCTACTGGGAATAGCCTCGTCACGAAATTGACATAGAGTGGATCATTCCATTTATAGTCGAAGATTCATAGCACAAGCGACTGCCACTTCGACTAAGAGGGGCCCCGGTGTAGCGAAAATCACGATGTGGCGAAAAATGAAGTCGAAATCAAAATTTAAAATCGTGGCCAGAAAAGGGCCAGTGTAGGAAGGTTAATTCTGAAATTTGATCGTGAAAAGACGTTGTGGTGGTTGTGTTATAAAAGCATTTATTTTGGAAAATCCGCGATTCTAGCGATCTGATTGGTCGTTTTCGGCACACCGTGATTTTCGCTACACCGGGACCCCTCTTAGAGTTCCAGGCATTTCAAGCGACCAAAAGCCCGGCATCAACTCAGCGATGTCTGTGCTCGGCATTGGTGTGTCACTGTTCGTGGTATCCTTTGTCAAAACCCTCGCTTTAGATTATTGAAGTCGTGTAGTAGTTCCAGCACATATCCAGTTTATTTCTTAGCATTGAGTTCCGCATGATATCGGAAGACTATCCCCACCAGGAGGGGAGTTTGGGGAAGCTCGATTCAGTATTTCAATTATCAATATGAGAAATCGGATCTCCTTGCGAATTGTTCCAGTGATTTCAATCCTTTCCCCTTTCGGGCTGAAGTTCATAATCGAAGCCATGACTTGTTCCTCTGGGTCGGCGTCGACCAATTTTTGTGCCTCAACTTGAGGTTTCGCAGTTCTCATCCACGACGTCACGCATCAGAGCTTCATGGAATCGACTGGTCTTCACCTTTCTCGATTGAGGTTTTGATCTCACGTTCATGAACGACCCCTCTTAGAATGTTAACTTCCCTGTCCGGGACTCCAAGCTGTGGAATCGAACATCATGAAGACAGATGGCAAGCGAATCGCTCAAGCTTGATATGAGCGTCCGACCTTAGGGTCGGTCTTTGAATTTCCATCTTATCACCCGAGGAGTGTCTTGCATTCAAATTCAAGATGAGCATTTTGGCGGTAGCGGGGTGGCAGTTCCAGGTTGTGACCGATGTTGAGGGGACACGAGTCATAGTTTTGACAGGCGATCACTTGAACCAAGACTATGAGAATCTAGATTCGGCTTAGAAATGTGGGGGCTTTTGTTGCAGTGTTCAGTTTACATTTCGCTGTCGATATTTGACGAACAGATGGTCCGGGAAATGGCTCTGTCTCTCATTCGAGCGGGACATTAGAAGGTGCGACATATCCTGAGCTCTCTTTCATGGGACTGCTGCGAGCGGTCACCCGTCATTCAAGGTTCTGCAATATGTTCTGGTGTTGGGTTCTGTAAGGGTTGGCTTTACGCTTGGAAACCATGGCTGCTTGCCAAGCGTTGGTCTACCAGCGATGATTATTTTTGCAATATCACACTGAAGTCTCGTCATTGCTAGTATCGTTGTCGTTTCTGTGAGGCCTCATATGGAGATGTTCCTTTATTCGATCGAAGAAGCGTGGTTCCTTCGTAATGCGGATGCTTATCCACCCCGGGTTTTTGCCAGAAGTCGAGTTCTTCAAACCTTGCTAGTTTCACTCTAGCTCTTGTGTGTCGAGTACAGGGTCTCCTAAGATTCAACTGCAATACTGGAAGCTTCTACCTCTACTGGATCGAAATCTCAATCTCCCCGAATCGTGGACGACTTTGGCGAAAAGTCAACTTCTTCGAATATTCTTCGATCAGCACCATACTTGATAAGCTCAGTCATAGAGGTAATGGGGTTCATTCCCCAGGTTCAGGGATCTATAGCTCTGTCTGATCTCAAATCGAGTTTGTCTCGGAGGGTTGGCCAATTTTGGGATCAAAAGTCGACTTTACCAAACCTTCCTTGATTGATACCAGACTTGGGGAATTCGATGATAGAGATTGCAGTGCTCGTTCCTCAAGTTTGGAGCCTCGTAGCTCTACCGGATCACGAAACGGATTTGGCTCAGAGGGGTATCGACTTTTTGGGCCAAAAGTCGATTATATCAAATCTTCCGTAATCGACACCAAACTTGGTAGATTCGGTGATATAG